>JACGTJ010002103.1:0-12077 GCA_014858695.1 Chrysomya rufifacies | reverse complement strand
ACTATAGTCTATAGTCCACACTATAGTCTATAGTACAGATTTTAGTCCATACTATAGTTTATAGTTCTGACTATAGTCTATAGTTCTGACTATAGTCTAAAATCCAGACACATAGTTTATAATATTTTGAAATATTTTTGTGTAGAACAATTTCCAATCCTATTGATGGCCGTTTAAATTATCTCCAAATCACTATTTTAATCATTTTGACTTGGTTGTGGACGATACCCTATACCGTCTTACCTTTATTCCATATTTGGGGGCACTTTATTCCTGGTAAGTGTGTGCACTTTTTTTATAAATCGAGTAAACATTTTAAAAGTTTTCTCTTATCAAGAGGGTTTTCTCACCAGTTGTTCCTTTGATTATCTGTCCGATGATAACGAAAATCGCTTTTTCGTACGAACCATGTTTGTTTGGGCCTATTGTATACCAATGTTTATTATATGTCTCTATTATACAAAACTTTTCTTTCACGTACGAGATCACGAGAAAATGTTGGCCGAGCAGGCGAAAAAAATGAATGTTAAATCATTGTCAGCCAATCAAAGTACCGCAGCAATGAGTGTTGAATTGCGTATAGCAAAAGCGGCCATGACTATATATTTATTGTATATATTTTCATGGACTCCCTATGCAACAGTTTCATTGCTAGGCACATATGGTTATCAACATTTAATAACACCATTTGCTTCCATGATACCGTGTTGTTGTGCCAAATTGGTTTCATGTATAGATCCTTGGGTTTATGCTGCTAGCCACCCAAAATATAGAGCCGAGTTGGAGAAACGTTTGCCCTGGTTGGGTATAAGGGAGAAGACTTATACGCCATCAGCGAGTGGATCAACTGGTGATAATTGTGATGGTGATGCGAGTACAGTAACGGCGATGAATTAAAAAGGATACAAAAATATGAAGAGAAATATAATTTCTCAAAAGAGAAAATACAACTTTAACCACTTATTTTCAAGAAAACAACAAATCTTAAATTTAAGTTAAATTTAAGTTTAGATTTTTATTTTATTGAAATCCAAGATAACTATTTGAATGTGCTTTTGGTTATAAATTAATTTTCATGAAAGTTAAATTAAATAAGCACATATTTATGTATATATAGTGCATTCGCGAAAACGTGAACTAAATTTTACCAAATACGTATACGTTTTCCAATTTGTAACACTCAAATGAATCACTAATACGTGAACATGATTACAACTAGGAAACGTTTTCAAATTATTTGCGTTACCAGGTGTTTGCGTTTTTGCGAGTGCACTGTATATTTAAGTATTATTTAGAATTATTAGTTGAAACAAAAGAAAAAGACGTTCAATGAATTCTATGCAATTCCAAAAAAAATATAAAAAAAATAAGCAAAAAGCCAATAAAGGCTTCAAAAATATATAAAAAAACTGAATAAATAAATGTTGCAAAATAAAAATAAAGTATCTTATCATTTCGCTTTTAAATAAAATCGGTATTTTACTTTCGGAACTCTACAAAACCCGTTGCTATTGAAACCTGCGTTTAGTATTTCGTAAAAATAATTCATTCGTTAAAAGTGATTTTCGTAAAAACGAATGACGTTATACTTTTAGTGAAACTTCTTACATTGCCAACCACTTAAGCAATTATTTTTCGGTTCTGAAACATACTTAAATACGTTAAGTTAAGACATCCACCAAAGTGCCGCCAAATTTTTCAACTTGTATGTTCATGTTTGTATCCTTATGGGAAATGATTATTATTTGGGTTTTGAATGTTGCCATATCAATTTTTTTATTGAAATAAAACAAATACAAAAATATCAACGATATGGGTTTTGATATAAGATAACAAAGTACTGCTAAAATAACAGTGGTAAGTTTCATGTTGTAGTGTTGCAAAGTTGACTTTTAAAAATGTGTTTGAAAAGATGATAATAAAAAATATCGTTGTGATAACCGATAAGTTCCCAAAAATCCCATTTTCATAGAGAAAATTTAATTTTTGTTTATGGTGCAAATAAATTTATATTTAGTTATGTTAAAAACATCAAATATATACAATTAATTAATCTAAATTAACAGTTGGAAATTTTGTATATAAGAATTTTTTATCAGAATGCAATCATTTCAGTTGTAATTTCCTTATGGCTATTATTATAGTGCCAGATATTTAAAAGTAGGATAAACTAAGTTGAACAATAAAATTAACATTATCTTTTTCTGATCAAATGTCGTCTAGCTTATTGGTCCAAAATATGTTTATATAGCGGATAAAATTCTACATTTAGTTATCGGCAAATTGTAATAATGACTTTAAGAAAGATGATTTCCAATTTAGATAACATTTTGGCACAATCAAAATAAACGGTTTTTTGAGCACTTCAAAATTTCTGAGTAGATTCGGTTTTTCACAAAAAGTGTATTTTTTTTTTTTNNTTTTTTTAATTTTAAGATTTTTTTTTACATTTGTTAAAAAATAAAGAATCTCATTTTATATGCTAAGTGTTCAGACGAAATTTTGAAATTTCAAATTTTTCAATCTGTACTCTGTTCACAAGGTTTACATGGACAAAAAGACAGACAGCTGTTAAAGCAGATAGATGGATATCGTTAGATTGTCTTAAAGGTGACCTAAAGGTGGTACTTAAAAGTGGTTGTCATATGTTATTCTTTTTTTCTTCTTCTACTTTATACAATTTTGTGAGCAATAGCACGATTGACTCTGAAGTTTCCTGGAGTTCTTTGTCTTTCTTTTGGATAAACGAATCCATTATCAGTAAAAATTTGCACAAAACCAATTTTGGGTAAAGCATTGCTTGTATTTTTTTTCTCAGTACTTGTACTTGATGATAAATCTTTAGTAGTTGCTGAGGTCTTTTTCTTTTCTATCTCAAATGTTGCATTTTTGTCTTAAAAGATACAACAAGCATTTAATGGTTAGCAAAACATCGATGTTTGTGCTTTATTTGTATTTTCATTTTACTTTTGAAACAAATCTGTCAACGAAAATTAATCTTTAGAATATTAAATATATTAAGAAATAATTACATAAAGCTTAAAATGATATTTAATTCAGCACTTCAACAGCAAACAAAAAAGAAGGAAAGAAATAATTTATTAATTACAAAGTATTTAATATAATATCTAATTATGTCAATAACAATATTATAAATTTAATTAACAGACGTCATTTCCACATCGTCATTGTCATACAATTCTTTATATATTGCAGTGAAGGAACTTGCTGGTTTCTTTAAAATCTATAACAAAGATATATTCTTAATTACAAATGAAAAACAAAAACAAAAAATCAACAAAATACCTTAGTAGTTGCTTCAAATAGTAATTTCTTATCAAATTCTGTGTGAGCACGAAAGCCCCAATAGTAATAAAATCTAATATTGAATTTTAAATAAAATAAATTGTAGGTAAGAGTTAACGGACAGACTTACTTTGTTTCCGATTCCATTTCACCAATCACTTTTTCACGTTTCAGATATAGCTGTTTAACAAAAGTTTCTGTTATAAGTTTTTTCAAATTTCCACCAAAATAAGCATGATATTCATCAAGTTTAATGCGCAATTTTCCAAGAAATTGTACTAATTCCTCTAGAAAACATTATTTATGTTAAAGATTACGTATAAGTTAATATAGTAATAGTTATCACAATTTTCTTTTTACCTTCACTAGTTTTAGAATGATTTTGTTTATCCGATCTACGCATATATAAATATGACAATATGACGAATAGCAAAGTTAAATGTCGCTGTTGTTCTTCATCACACAATAATTTGGATTTGATTGTATCTTGGCTGTGGCAAATGTATGCTTTACCACTTTTTGAATCTGGTACTTCAACCAATAGTAAACCGTATGTCTAAGAGTTTGTAAAACAATACAATAAGTTATTGAAATAATTAATTAATTAATAGTCTTAATAAATTTACCTCTTTTAATGCCGATTTTGCATGATTTAAGGCCATAATAAACGGTTTTCCTTTAATATTCAAAATGTTAGTCATATCTTTTTCCTTAAGTGGCAATTTGGTTGACGCTCCATTTAAAACAAATGTTATAATAGAATTTGTGAAATTAGTAATTTCGTCAACGGTAAACGATTCCATTCTTTTTGTTAAATAAAAATAATATAAAATTTTGCGCTATAATATTTGTTTATGTCTCCTTCTTAATTAAAACAACTATTCACTGTTATTTGTTAAATTATAGTGTTGGTTATTTATTGTGAATAATTCACAGTTGTTTTTTTAGATAACAAGTAATGACATTTATGCGTGTATTTAGAAAATTAAATGAAATTAATTCCAAATAATTACAAATTTCAGAAAGATGTCATCTTCTCATTATTTATATAAAATTTGCAACATATTTTCCTACATACATGAAACTGCAGCTAAGTTACAATAATAAGTCGTGAATGAAATTATTATACACAAATTTGTTTTAAAATACATTCGATTATTTTAAAATTCGCACATAAAAATCGATAAATATAGAGAAATAAATATTTTTTATAGCAGAAAAACTAAAAACAATTGTAATTGAAATATAATTTACAATTTTATTTGCGAATAAGCTTACCGTATAAACTAAAATTATTATTTATTTAAAAAAAGTTCTTAGCAAAATATTAGTTAAAAATCATAGGGGTTTCCGAATTTTCAGAGTAATTAGAAATCACAGGGTCAGTGACATCGATAAGATGCACAAGGGAGAATTTAAAAGAATATATGCCCGCGGATGTAGCAAGCTCATTCAATAATCGAAATAGATAGACAGAATTCATCTGTATTGCTTTGTTTTTGCATAAATTGATGTATGTTGATTATAAAAACAAAAACGGCATATATACGACTTTATAAGCGTTCATGCTTTATACGTATAATAAAAATTACCTCTTTAGAAAATATTTTAACATAAAATTAATCTTGCAATAATTCCCATTTAAATTTTTCGTGATTTCCGAAATTCTTAACAAAAATTTTTATAAGTTATGATTAATGTCAAAGTAGGACGTTCAATTTATAGTCAATTGTTTATTCAGTACTTGATAAAATTAATTTGTTGTACTGTAATTTACAATTAAAATCTAAATAAATTTCTTTAAAATCGTTAGTTTATAAATCAAAACAACTGAATAGTCATCATTGTTTAGATTTCACGTGTTGCAAATGATTTTCTTCATTGGTGTAAAAGTAAACATTGCAATTTTTTCTGTGACTAACAAAAATTAAAAGATATTTTTTTTTACAATTTATAAAAAATAAAGATACAACATTATATTAAATTGACAAAATGGTTTCACAAGAACAAATTAAAGCAATTGGTTGCGTTTTAAACAACAAAGAAAGACCATTAAAAGAAAGATTTCGGGCATTGTTTACTTTGAAGAATATTGGTGGAGCCGATGCTATTAATGAGATCAGTCGGGGGTTTTCTGATGATTCAGCATTGCTTAAACATGAGTTGGCCTATTGTCTTGGTCAAATGCAGGACACAAAAGCTTTAGGTATTTTAACCAAAGTTCTGGAAGATGTCAACCAAGAACCTATGGTACGTCATGAAGCTGCCGAGGCTATGGGTGCAATTGGTGCTGCTGATGTTATACCCATTTTGGAGAAATACAAAAATGATCCCGTTATAGAGGTGGCCGAAACATGCGCCATTGCTTTGGATCGTGTTAAGTGGTTACAAAGTGGACAAAGTGTCAAAGACACTAATCCTTATGCATCTGTGGACCCTTCACCACCAGCTGAACCCACTAAAACTGTAGAAGAATTAAAAGCTATATACTTGGATCCAAAAAAAAGTTTATTCGAGCGTTATCGTGCCATGTTCAGTTTGCGTAATATGCGTACCAAAGAAGCTGTTTTAGCTATCACAGAAGGTCTTAAGGACAACTCCGCACTATTTCGTCATGAAGTTGCATTTGTTTTGGGACAGCTACAAGAACCTTGTAGTATACCATATTTAAAAGAGAATCTTGAAGATCGTTTTGAAAATGAAATGGTACGTCATGAATGTGCAGAAGCATTGGGTGCTATTGCTACCGAAGAATGTATTAATATTTTAAGTCGTTATGCTGAGGATGATAAACGTGTAGTTAAGGAGTCTTGTGTCATTGCTTTAGATATGTGTGAATATGAAAATAGTCCTGAATTTCAATATGCTGATGGTTTATTAAATTTAAATAAATGAGATTGTGTTTTAGAAGCCGTATTATTTTCTAATACATATGTGACTTTTTTTATTATTATTAACATTGTGTAAATATTTATAGAAGTTAAAAATATATTATACAAAATTCTTAATAAATTTCATGATATAACTGTATGCTATTTGCTTAAAAAATATAATAAATATTTCTAAGAAAAATGTTTATATAATCACTATATACATACAAGATTAATTTATTTTATTTAAATAATTAATATTTACATTACAACTTCAAAGCTTTAAAAATAAGGTTTCGCATACTTTCCTAGTGTACAATAAATATAAATTTCAATAAGGGTCTGGTCTGAGTGTAATTTTAAATCAATAGAGATTTGAAATATTTTCTTGGATAGATTCAGATTTTGTGAAATTAATTGGCAAACAAAAATTGTTTATGTTCCCAGAACATCTTTTTTGGGTTTTTTTTGCCCTGATATTTCTATACCATTCACTTACAATGAGAGGTTATATATAAGTTTGTCATTCCGTTTGTAATTTCTACATTTTTGATTTGAGACCTCATAAAGTATATATATTCTGAATCGTGGGTTCAAAAAAAGTTTAAATGTGCATGTCCGCCCGTCGGTTATTATGTCGTTTGTGAAGGCCCCCAACTATAAACCTATACAATATTTATATCAAATCATTCCATATGGTCGCGAGAATTTTTCTATTTAAATTCGGCAGAATTCATTCATAAATGACGGTAAATGGAGGTATCTTCAAATAACCGTTATTTTGTAATATTTTTGAATATATTGTCTATACGGACTTGGATCCTCCATAAATCGTGGTATAATTTTTTACATTTTTTTAATTTTCTAAATCGGTTAAGAAATAGTCGAGTTATTGTCAAAAAACGATTAAATTTTATTTTTTCATAATAGTTGTTTTTATTTTGCTAATAAAAACGACACCACATTACCATAAACCTTTGTTTTGGATTTGAGAAGCCGTTATAAACGATAGACATTTCATTGTTTCACTGAGAATTTTATTGATTTTTGGAAGATTTTTCGAAGCAACATTTTACTGGATTCGACCATCTGGAACGGGAAATGGAATAGGCTATTTTTTGAAGATTTTTAGTGTTAACTAACTTAAGTGAAGGGTATATAAGATTCGGCATAGCCGAATATAGCGTTCTTACATGTTAGAACTAGATTAGAGCAAAATTTTTATCATTTCTTATAGGATTTTTTTTTTTCATATTTATATCTATAAAGGTTCTGAAATTTTCTGCTATGTATAAGAATCCATTTAACTATTCTTAAAAATTATTAACATCATTTTTTCATTTACTCAAATTTTCACTCAATAGCAGCAATTAATGTTCATATGGGAGGGAAATATAAAATAATAAGATTAAAGTTTAGACCTTAAAGAATATAATTTGTTAGTAATTATAAAACTTTAAATTGTTTATTAATTCTAACAAAAAAATTGTTTCAAAGTTTATATTTACTTAGAAAACAGGTATTTGAATCGTTTTTTTTACACTCTATTGGTCATTGACATTTTATACATATAATAAAAGTTTGGCAACCTTTTAATTGTAAAGTCGCAGCAAAATGCAACTCTATATAAAAGAAGAAAAGGAAAAATAAGAAAAAACATTTGTCACCACATACCAATATCAGTGTTACCACATTTTCTTTTTCTATTAAAGTTGTAGGATAGTAGGTTAAAACATATTTTGGTGAGTTTGGCAGAATATTTTTTATCCATAAAATGCTGAAAAATTTAAGCAAGCTAAAATACAAGGTTAAAAATTTAACAATAATTTTTAATTTTGATAGATGTTTGGTGAGTTTTGCAATGTAATTTGTTAATGGTAACATTGTTTACACACTTGCAGCTAACATTACTCAGTAAAATCAACGCCACTTGGCAGCAAAACAAAGCCCGAAGGTAAACAGTTATCGCAGTGAAGTTGGCTGCAAGTGGATGCAATTGTTGTTCATTGAGCAATGCGGCCACTGCTGGGGACATTTACAATATTTGTAGATTACAATATATTTCTTGATATGATAAATTTTTTTCAGTGGCAACATTGACCAATACTTTTATACGCGGCGTTACGTTGGTGAAGTGGAAAATTTATTTTAACAAAATTCCCTTGTTTACGTATAAAATTAATTTCATAGTTTTTTGAAATCATCTTTAGAAAGTTAAAAACGTGTATTTTGTACTAAGTAAAAAAGCACAATTCGTTTTATATTTACAAAAAAAGAGTTTTAAAATTGCGCGTTAAAGAAACAAGAAAAAAAGAGTATTTTTAACCAGTATAAAAAGTAGAATAAAAAAATTGTGCGCCTGTAGTTGTGTGTGAAAGAAATACAAGCAAAGCAACCTACGTTTTTTACTTCTCAAATAAAATAATAAAATACCGAATAGAAAGAAGTGTGTGGTGACAAAATATACTTGACAACTTGAAAAGAACATATTTGCATAAACATTTTTATAACAAAAGTTTTTTTTTGCAATAACTACATTTATTTAAAGTTTACGTAAAGCGGCATTATAAAAATAAAATCAAACAAAAACAACAAGAAATTAAATAGATAAAATCATGTCGGAAGTTGTGGAAAATGTGAGTGAACAACAAAATAGCGCGCAATCTAAAGAACAAGCAACAGCGCCGCCAACAGATGCCGTGGAAAAAGTAACCACAAATAATGTTGAAGTTCCCGCTACTGAAGCTGTACCTGAGGCAGTTGAAGCAGCATCTTCTGCCGACATCAACTCCAACGATGTTGAATCCCCTTCAACAAAATCATCGGCTGCTGAGGAGGAATCTACATCGCCAAAAGTGGATAATAAAAAGACTCCCGTAAGTAGTACAAGTTAATTTTAATGCATATTCATTGTTGTTGGTGCATGTCTGTATATCATGCATATGTAGGTAATATAGCCAGCGATATACATGTATGTATATACATATGTACGTATGGGAGATGTATTTGTCGTATATACAGTCTTCAATGACGATGACTCGGGTGTCCAATTAACAAGGTTGCGCGATAAAGCTTACCTCGTTTGATTTGGTTTTATACATTGTATCAGGGATGGAGTGTAGAAATATCAAGTACAGATTTAATAAAAAATCTTGATTTTGGAATCACCCATGGGACAAAAAAGATTGCCACTAACTTACTTTTTCTGAATCTAATTTATGAGGAAAAAAAACTTGAAATTTATATTTTTATAACTTAGAATCTTTAGCGACAACATATGTATATATATTTTTTCTTTTTGATTTATTTTTATGTCAAATGCAAATATTATTATCAAACCACATTCATTTTTGGAAATTTACAATTTTGGTGATCTTGTTTAAAGTCGTATTTATTGGCCGTCTATTGCCTAAACAAAATGTTTTAAAGAACTTTAATAACCACAACCATTTGATAGATTACATGTTAGATGATCTGTGTGTTTGAAATTTATAATATAATAGGGTTGCCTCAAAAAATTGCAAGTACATTCAAATGTAACTTCATATCAATGCGTAAATTAGGATCAATAAAGTTCAATAAAATTTTGAAAACTTTTTAAAATGTATTGATTATTTATAATCGTAATTATCTTTAAATATGTACATAGTATGCTGACATAAGATTATGCCTATCAAAATTTCTTTAAAGTAAGGCTTTTAAATGTCTATAATTCTAAAATTTTGCAACTATTTTAGATAGTTATTTTATATTTAAAGATTTTTTAGCAGTGATAAAAAAGCAAACTACAAAATTTCTATAAAACTTTAAAAATAGTTTTGTTCTAAATTGAAAATTATAAATGAAAAAAATTCAAACAATGTATCCATCCCTGTATTGTAGCTATTATCGTCGTTTTCTGTTTACTCGTGTTACTTGTTTTCTTTCTTTGTTTTTGCCTTTTCACTTCATTGTGAAGTGATTAAAAAATACAAACAAAAATAAAAAACGAAGAAAATCTACAAAGCAAATACAGGGATAAGTTGCAGCTCTGCCAACGTTGACATAGTTATTTTCCCGCGTGTTTTATTGGAACAATCTGGAAAACGTTGTTCCTTTACAATTACATGTTGCTACAACCGTTACAAATATAAAACCAAGTCAGACTAATTTAAGAATATAAACAATTTTTTTGTACACGCAAACAAAATATACATATTTTTTTTTTAACAGTTTATGATTATTTTGGTCGGTACAGAAGCATATCTACAACATATATTAGACGTATACACGCATACATACACATGTAGGTTGCAATGCTAAGTAACCCCTTCTAATTTCGTCTAAACTAATTTTCATAAATGTTAACCTTTCAAACCTAACAAAAACAACAACAACTTTATTCGATTTAATATTGCATGCGTTATTTTTGTTGTGTTATATATTTTTCTATTCGATACGTTATCAATTCCATTTATTTGTTTATATTCTTTCTTCATTATGAACTTTTATTCTTTGTATTCGTAGTATGTGTTTTGTGTTTGCTGTACTTTAATGTTGTTGTTTTGTTTTCATCATGTTACATTTTTCTTCTGTTTTTATGAAGTTGCGGGAGAGTTACCCTGAAGTTTAGATAAATTAAATGTTGCCAGACTTTAGATTTCATATTTTTTGTTTTAATTTTTTAATTTATTTTAATATAGTCTACATACAGAATGAATATAATTCTATTATGAAGTGTTTTTTTGGTACGCTTAAAAATTCGTCTATCTATTAAAGTGAAACTTAGTTTTCTTTTTTGCCAAAAGTCGTAATTAATTAGAGATCATACATATTTTTATTAACTTTAAAAATTTGACTTCTACGACCTCTTTTTGGAGACGTTTAATTCTAAAAATGTAGATAAAATATATATTCCAAATTTTGAATTTATATAAGAAAAACATTTGTACTAAATATCCGTGGTGCGATATCTGTCGTGCTATCAATCGATATCGACTAGAATCTTACCAGCACACAGAAATATGTACAATGACATAATCTAATATTCAAAGTTTTGATGTTGGAATTCAACATCAGATTATATATTCAACATCAGATTACAATAAGTAATACTTTCTCTAAAATCAAGCAGGCTTAAATACTCTTAACAGAAATAAAATTTTTATTTCAACTGAATCATTGTAACAAAAATACAATTTCGAATTCAAAGATATATGTTTGTATACTCCTATTGCACTATTAACTACAATCTAATGTTAATGAATTCTTACATAGAGATTTAAAGATAAATCTGTGTTCTGTATTGTCATTATGTATATCTCATTCTTTATATTATATATTTTATTTTTAATTTTAAGTAGCTTTATCTTTATATTTGATGAAATTAATTGATAAAAAATTAATTATTTAATATTATTAAATACCTTTGTAGTTGTGTTCCCAAATTTAAAGAAAGTATTCAACAATATGTTATTTAATAAATGTCTTTTAGCGTAGGTGCTGCAGCTAAAACAGTTAAACATTTATTTTATAATTATAGATCACTAGTTATTTATAAAAATAAATTGAATTCTATTTTCTTTCTTCATCTTAAAATAGAGAGTTTTTAGAAGTTATCTTTAATATATTAAATATTAGTTGTCTGTGTAAACAGATGAACAAAATTTGCGCAATAAATGTATAGCAATTTTGAATTTGTTTTATTTATTTCAAAAATATGTTAATATAGTTCAATCCTAAAATCAACATTTATTTATCTAAATTTCGTTCAATTTTGAAAATTAGATATTCCATTTCGAGTTCAGTTTGAGATCAGTTCTAGTTCAGTTTGAGTTCCGTGCTGGTTCAGTTCTAGTTCAGTTTGAGATCAGTGCTGGTTCAGTTCTAGTTGAGTTCCAGTTGAATTCTACTTCAGTTCTA
>JACGTJ010002101.1:6260-20228 GCA_014858695.1 Chrysomya rufifacies | reverse complement strand
TTCTAGTTCAGTTATAGTTCAGTTCTAGTTAAGTTATAGTTCAGTTCTAGTTCAGTTCTAGTTAAGTTCTAGTTCAGTTCTACTTCAGTACTAGCTGAGTTTTATTTCAGTTTTAGTTTAGTTATACTTCAGTTTTATTTCAACTCTTGTTAATAAATAAAAAATTTAAAGAAATTACTTTATGACTTATATGATATCGAAAGTTTTTGTTACATTTGGTTTGTTGGGAAAGAAATTTACTCTCTTTTGAGTAGAAATATATCTCAATATTTCTTATTTTATTAATTATTATTTAAACAACCTCTATTTCGTTAAATGGTTAATGATGTTTTTTTGTTTTATTGTAAATATCTTAAGACCTTTTAATTCAACAATATAAGATAAATCATACTTACAAAACAGAAAAGAGAAATAAAATAATAAATTTTAAAATATATATACTATATAAAAATATTTTTGTTTTGTTGAAATGTAAACTTTTTAACATTTCAACATTTTTACGTTTTAAAAATGTGGAAGTAATACAAATTTTTCATCCAGTTTACACATTAAAAAGGAATGTCCTGAAAATATTCTAAGTCCATCTAGATTCTAGATATATCTCTCTAGAATAGAGATTGTACTAAAGGAGCTGCAAATAAAGAATTTGGCTCGTATATTTTTCTTTAGCTAAGTTTGTTATTGAAATCGGTTAGTAAAATAGTATGATGTGGACCAAAAGGCCATAAAAAATAGGTTAATTTTGAGTATTCGTACATAACATTTCAGGTTTCACTAAATTAATAACTTAAACTTTAATTCATGAGAGATTTACGTTGCGTCCATTTTATTCCATTCTCAGCAGACCAATGCGTCAAAATTTGGACAACAACATTAGAATCTGCAATTCTGTGACCGCAACAACTAACATTAATATTTCTCAGCAACTCTTATAAAGCTTTACACACCAGGAAGAATGTGATCTGCATACGATGGTTAAGGAAAATATTTGTATTAGAGCTTAGATGGGAAGGGTTTTAATAAACATATCGACGGAACTTTCCTATGGGGGTGGGTGAATTAATAAACTAATTTTAGCCATTTGCAATAGTGACCGTCTTTATGCCAAAATAAAACTCAGTGCCAGACAAGCTGATGGACGACAACGTAAAATCGATTCAGCAAGTAATACTAAGTCAAGTTAGACGTCCGCCGACTCTTTTTGTTTCAAACTTCTTCAGATTGTTTTTTATACCCTCACCACCTATGGTGATGTATGGTATAATGAATAAAAGAAATATTAAACAACTTAGTAGAAATATATTTATACAAAAATTAACTTAACTCTACATAACGATAACTTATTATTAATCTACTAAAAATGAATTTTCATCGAAAGCATCTAAATCTCGTTTCGTATTCCAACCAAATATTCTACGAACTATATAAAATATAACAACTAAAACTAAAGATAATAGAGCTGATAGTATAGGAACTACTATCAACATATCGGCTAAAGGTTGTTCCATAGTATATTCCAATAAAACAATGGACAAAGACATATTAATAACACTTGTTTCAATGGCTATAGTCATAGCATCTGTTATAGAGCGGCAACAAATTTTGGACAATATAAAAGAAACTAAATATGCGATGACAGGCAAAAATAAAGCAGCTAAAACAATCTGAAATAAAGAAAATAAAAATTATTAATTTATATGCATAATAGTGAGTCTATACGATGGACTAACCATAGCGGTAATTTCCTTAAAGGCGAAAGCATTTATGCCCACTGTAACACCCACCAAACATAAACTCAACAACACACATACTGGCTTTAGTAAACGAAATATAAATCTTGTAGTTTTGGGTATAAAAGTACGTAATATTAGGCCCAATATTAAAGCCAATAGCAGGCCAATACATCCTATACCCAAATCTAGAAAAGGTAATGAAAAACTGGTTTCTTCTTGTAAAACAGGAGCCATTAGATAAATCCATAGAGGTAGCATACCCAAAGCTAAAATACTATTTAATGTAGTTATAGCCAAAGAAAGATTTATATTGCCTTTTAGGAAAACATTACAAATATTAGCTATACCTCCACTAGGAGCTATAGCCGTAAATAGCAAAGCCAATTGTAAATTTTTATTATCACTAAAAACACATACACCCAGTCCAATGGCTAAAGCAGGCATTATAATATATCTGGAACAAAATCCCAATATTGGACCTATGGGACGTTTAAATATTGAAACGAGACGTTTTAAATCCAAAACAGTTCCCAGATTAATAAACATCAACAACATTATGACAACAGCTATATAAGTAAAAGTTTTATCATTCACACGTTTGTTGCGTACCACTTTCAGCGGTAAATTTTCTTTGCTCTTTTCCATACGTTTGCTTTGAGGATCATTAAGGGTCACGTACATATTCGTATAACCAAAACGAAGTCCTTGCACTTTTATCACTCCTTGCCAGTTTGAAGCTTCTATATCGTTTAGTTTTAAAGTAGATTCCATAATATTTGCTAAATTTTCATGTTCTATTACGTATTCAAAATATATATCATTATTCGCTTGTGTATTCCTTTCAATATCATAAATTTCCAAAGGCAAATAAACTAATTCTTTGGTAGCCATTCGTAATTCGGGTATCTCGTCTTCTATGCCAAATTTAACTTTCCAATTACCAGCGATATTATCATGATCCTGGGCCTTTGCTATTGTAAAGATTTGTATGCACAAAAACCAATAAATTTTTTGTTTGATTTTGAAATTAAACATTATTTTATTTCTTTAAAGTTGTTTATCGTTAATGGTCTTACAAACGACTAAATGCCATGATATCAAAAATATATACAATCGAAACCATTTTAAAACAAATGCGCTATAGTCTCACAAAGAAAACAATTTCTAAAATAATATCGGTCAATAATACCTATGCACAAATAATGGTCGATTCAATTAGTTTCTAATAATTTATAACTGCAAGTAGAAATGTATTGTTGTTTGATTTCTTATCGAAATCTTTATTTTTCTATAAACGTTTTCTATTTCTATAACAGTGGCCGTTAATAGAGTATTATTAAATATTTCCGCTCTTGAAGTTCATGTAAAAAAGAATGCACTGTAATTTTATTTATATACAATATAATATAAACATTTTTGGAAAGATCTTAGGGCCCCCAACAAAATATTTGTTTCGGTTTCATTAATCAGCAACTGCTTGAG
This sequence comes from Chrysomya rufifacies, assembly GCA_014858695.1. NCBI lineage: Eukaryota > Metazoa > Arthropoda > Insecta > Diptera > Calliphoridae > Chrysomya > Chrysomya rufifacies. The sequence goes on along the minus strand of JACGTJ010002101.1, from coordinate 17,013 downwards.
ATGAGTAGTGGATTAGATTACAGCATCCGATTCTGATAACAAGTCAGCTGGCTACACCTCCAGATAGGGTTGTTATAACACGTTTATATAGAGAGCCGTTCGCTCCAAATCAGAATTCCCGCTCCATAGTTAGTTCCTCCGCTATCGATTCAACATATCCCACTGTTGATTCACCATGAATTTCCAGATTCTCCAGCGAGAAGAAACGTACCAAAACCAGTCGGAAAACCTGCCATCGGTGCCTTCTAACTATAGCTAGCTTACTTGATCATAGATCGAAAGTAAGTGGATGCTTGTGTAGTTCAAAGAGGAATCAACCTGGCCATTCTCAAGAGAATCTCGATCTATGAAAGCCCCGTTTCCCACCAATTTCGATACTCATGATCAAAAACTGTATGTTGGGTATATCATTTCGTTTGTAGCATGTTAAAATATGGTCTGTCTGGTAAAAACTGGCGGAGGTACGAAGGGAAAATATGAAACATATATTTATCTTATGTATGATAAAGAAGGAAACGAAAGAATGTATAACCACGGAAATTTGGTTGAACCATTATTTTTGGTGTTTAACCCACTTTTCTGGCCACCTCCCATATTACTTCATATTAAAACATCTGGAAATTGTTTAGTATTTCTTTATGTTTAATTACGTTTCTGCAAATACGATCGATCTTGATGAAGGGTATTAAAGATTCCGCCAAGTAGAATATACAATTACTTGTCTCTAATTAATGATGATGACATTTTTTCAATGAGTACAGTCCTGATGATTTCTGTGATTCATTGTCTGGAAATGTATCTTATTTATGCCTGGAATGTAAATTATTCTGGCTTTCATGTGTAGCCTTTTAGGCAGACGTTTTTATCCCTTCGTACACCTACTCAAATGACCCCAATAGAAACATATTTTATCATTAGGTACATACAAACACTAAAGCATTAAACTACACTAATATCTCGAAGTATTTGGTATCAGCAATTTAAATAAATCTGACTTACAGATCTGACTTACAGAAATCGGATGTAGAACCCTTAGGATACATGACATGGACTGTACGTTAACCGATCTTTACCGATCAAATTATTCATGAAGAAGGCTGTTCTCCTATCCCAATAGGAACATCTTTTATCATTAGGTATATACAAACACTAAAGCATTAAACGGCCCTAATAACTCGAAGTATTTGGCGTCGGTAATGAGATTATAATTTAAATAAACAATCCGACTTACAGAAATCGGATGTTGAAATCTTACAATACATGACATGGACTGTACGTTAACTGATCTTTATATTCAAATTATCCATGAAGAAGGCTGTTCTTCTATTCCTTAAAAAAAAATCAAATATAACTGTTCCAACAATGCTGTTACAAAATTTCGGGTTATATATATATATATATATACCTAATGGATTGTACGTTAACTAAACTTCATAGTCAGATTATCCAAGAAGAAGGTTGTCCTCATATTTCTTCAAGGGAATGGGAATGACTTAGTAGTTGGAGGATATAAATCAGTTATTAGACGAAGCGATTATAACTATTTACCCGCTCCTTGGCAAGGGTACAAAAATATTGATGTACCTATGAAATATATTCTGAACCCTCATTAAGTTATATGTATATTTAATGCTGAAAATTTTAGTTATAGTGCAAATGATCGGTTTAAGATTATCATTCTATGATAAATGATTCTCAGATGAATGTTAATTCGCCCTACAATACGTATACAATGCTGTAACAGCTAAATTGTCTCTAAAAGCTCTTTATTGGGGAGACAAATTTCCGGTTGCAGAGCTGAGGATCTATTGAACGGAGTAAGTTCGTGTCGTTCCTAAGCGTAGTTCTTATTGTAGTGGAAACGGCAATCTCATGTTAAAGTATCTAGTAAATGTGTTTAAAAGAGTAAATTCCAACAAAAGCTTCTATGTCAAAATGCATCTAGGAGATTAAATATACTGTAAAGTTCACAATTCCATTAGAAGTTAGGAAATAAGACAAAAGAAATGATTGCATGATCACATAAGATCCAGATTATAATTTAGGATTTAAAACAAATTGATCATACAATTTAGTTCTAGTTTAGTAGTTTGCTAAAGAGTTTAAGTTACAAATTCCGAATTCTGATTTCTTGTATGTTTCTTCTTTCTTTTAGCCCCTTGCCGATTGTACTGATCAAAATGTCGGTTCTGGACGTACATTCACCACCGACATTACACTTGAAAATGCTATAAAATCAATACAAAAACACATTGGTCTAGATGTTCATGTAGCCATGGCTGTGGAACATAATCTTAATACAACAATTAAAAATGTTGCTCTATGTGCTGGATCGGGAGCTTCATTGTTGCGTGGTATTAAAGCTGATCTTTATATAACCGGAGAAATGTCACATCATGAAGTTTTAGATGCTAATCATAATAATGTAACCGTAATAATGTGTAATCACAGTAATTCCGAAAGAGGTTTTCTTAAAACATTTAAACCCAAATTGGAAGTTATGTTAAATGGTGGCTGTGAAGTGATGGTTTCGGAAACAGATGAAGATCCAATTAAAACTTTTGTAAAAAGTGTTTAAGTAGAAATATGAGATTTTGGTGATAGAAGAAACAGATAAATAATATACAGTGCATTTTTGGTTTTATATTAAAATATTTATTTTATTACAATGATTTAATCAATATTTATCGCAAAATTATGTGATTTTGAAAAAAAAAGAATTAAAAAATAATAACTGTGGAAGTTATTTAATAACAAGTGTATTTGTGTTTAAAATAAAAATGGTAAAACCAAAAGCCAAAATAAGTTAAAAAAAAAACTGGAATTGATTTTAGTCCAAACTCTTGTTTATATATTCGTCCAAAGTCTAAACAATTATATATCCTTAAGTCTAGATTATAGTCTAGTATCTGGAAGAGATTTTAGATTAGAGTCGGGACTAAATCATTGAATTATATAACATTATCGACAAGATTATAGTTTACATTTAATCAGAGTCTAAATTAAACAATCGTGCTAAGTTAAGTGCAGATTGTAATCTAGAATCCGGACAAAATTATACTTTATAATCACTATTATATTATATCTAAGAATAAGTTATGTTTGAGGGTTTAAACTAGATTTATAGTTGAAAGCAAAATTTCAGGCTATATGACCCTCTTTTCTTATTACAATGTGACTACGACCCACTACAACTTTCAATATTTGTATTACAATCAATTGGCTTTTAGTAGCTCTAGCTTAGTTCTAGTCAAGTTCTTGTTGATTTCTAATTCTAGTTCATTTCTAGTCCAGTTCAAATTGAATGCTTGTTCAGTTCAGGTTATGTTTAAATTCAAATTCCGTGATTTTTCAGTTTTACTTCAGCTCCGGTTCTGTTCTAATCCATTTCTAGTTCAGTACAAGTTTAGTTCTAGTTCAGTTATTGCTCACTTCTAGTTTCATTGTAGTTTAGCTCCAGTTTAGTTTTAGTTCAGTTCGAGTTTAGTTTAGTTTTAGTCGTAATCTAGTTTTAGCTCATGACTAGTTCTGTTGTAGTTTAATTCAGTTCTGGTTAAGTTGTATAGTTCAGTTCCAGTTAAGTTTTTGTTCATTTAGACTTCAGTTCTTATTTAGTTCTGGTTCAGTTATAGTTCACTATTATTTAAGTTCATTTCTATTGCAATTAAGTTCGGTTTTAAATCTAATAATGTTTCAGTTCTTCACGACCCCCTTAAGGTAAGGTATATGTATCGCGAACCCTCATTTAAAAACTTAAAGTTTTGAGTCTAGATTAAACTATAGCCTATATTCTACACCAGAATATACAATCTACACTGTAATCTAGTTTAGACTCACTAATAGTATAGAGTCTAGAGTTTCGACTACAGTCTAGACAAGGGTCTAAGCTGTGTGGTAATTTGAAGTATAGATTAGATTGTATTCAAAGGTCTAGAAACTAACCTTCAACTTTACAAAATAATACTAACAAATCTTCAACATAAAGAAAATTGCATAAATCTACAAAAATTTCTAAAACTCAAACATTTTTCAAAAGGAATCTCCTAATAATAAGATACAATTATAATAATTTGTTTGTTTTTTATTGAAAAATTGATCTTTTTACTTAAAAAAAAACAGTACGTTTATTATAAAATACTAGAAAAAAATACTTGAAAAATAAAAATTAAATAAAAAAGTATTAGTTTAAAATTACAGTATATTAACACAAACAATAGTAAAGGCATAAATTATTTGGTTACAGTAAATTAATAAAAAAAAAAAAAATTAAAATAAAATTAGCAGGAAAAGAAACCAAACATAAATGCAAATTGCTAAGTGCAAGCAAATGCTTATATAAAAAAAAGAGTCAGAATACAAAAGAAACTAAAATGTAGAGGAAAGAATATATAACAATGACTTACAAGTTATAATTAGAATAAGTATAAGTTATAGTAAGCTAATAATTTATTATATTTTCTGTTCATTTTGGAAGATTTGGAAAGTATATTCTTTAGCATTTAGCTTTGACAATATTTGTTTCATTTCATTTTAAATCATATTTGCGGCTGTTTTTTAAATATGTTTTTTGTTTGTTTTCTTTGTTTTTGTAAATATAAAAAAGAACTAGCATTAATACATAATGCCCCCTAGACTTGTCAACTGTTTTTTGTTTTGTTTTGTAAAAGAATTAAATTCTTTTTCAAGCCGTAACTTTTTGTAGTTTTTGTAATACTTTAAGACCCTGTTCTTGATATTCCTGTTTAGACATCCAAAATGCATCACGATCTTTGGTAACTTCAGCTAAAACAGCACCACCAATAAATACCATATCCTTTCTTCTAGGAGGATCTTCAATGCGAATTTTAAATTTCTGTATAAAGAAACCGAAAAAAAAACATAATTTTTCAAAACAATTTTTTGTTTATAATTCAAACATTTACTTACCGCTAATTTATCTATATCATTTTTCAATACTCTTTCCAAATATAATTGTTTAATTTCACGTTCTAAACGTGAGGGTAAACCTGGATACATAGTTGAACCACCCGACAAAACTATATGTTTATATAATTCTGGTCTCATATCAATATCAGCCGCTTGTATAGTATTAAATACTAATTCAGCAATACCCTGACCTTCAACATTAATTAAATGCGGTTGGAATAATGCTTCGGGTGCTTCAAAACGTTCACCGCCCACTTTAATAACACGACCATCTGGTAGCGTATAGGATTCAACGAGTACCGTAGTCTCTAATGCTAATCTTTGTTCCATTTCAATGTTGTAACCAATGTAACATAATTTTTCTTTCATCATACGAACTGTTTCAAAATCAGCGGAATGATTAAAAGCGTAACCACGCAGTAAAAGTAACTGAAAAGATAGGCACATTTTTTATTAGAAAATCTTGAACTGAAGTATAACTAAACGAAAACTGTACTAGAAATGATCTAAAACTGTGCTAGAACGAAACTTGAATCTAAAATGAACTGGAGCTGAAATGTTAATGGGCTAGAACTAAACCAGAATTGAGCTAAAACGTATCTAGAACTAAAATTAACAGAACTAGAACTTATCTAGTACTAAACTAGAACAGAACTACAACTGAACTAGACCTGAGTTAGAACGGAACTAAAACTAAAGTAGAACTGAACTACAACTGAACTAGATCTGAACAAAACTAAACTAGAACTGAACTACCCATGATCTAGAACTGAACTAGATCTTATCTATAGCTAAACTAGTCCTGAATTAGATCTGAACCAGAGCTGAACTTAACGGATTAAAACTAGAACTACTAGTTCTAGTTAAGTCAAATTATAATCAGACCTTGTTTGAAACCCAGGTCTAGAGTTGAGACTAGATTATAGTCCAGAGTTGAGACTAGATTATTATCTAGAGTTAAAACTAGATTATAGTCTAGAGTTGAGATTAGCTTATAGTCTAGCGTTGAGACTATATTATAGTCATGGATCTGAACATAATTAAAGTATGGACTTTAGACTATATAAAAATCTGAACTAGATAACAGTTCTAGGTCACAATCTGATCTTGAATATAGAATAGTGTTTAGTTTATAGGCTAAAACAGGTAATAGTCTTCATTTTAGTTCATATTAAATACAAAATTATAATTTTCATAGTCCAGATTCCTATTTCAATTATAGTTAAGAACTAAATTTATAGTTATGGTATAACATTTTGATAAGTTATAGTTTAAAAACACATCTACTTACCTTAATTAAATAACGTGTTATATCACGACCAGCAATATCTAAACGTCTTGTTAAATGTGGCAGTGCAAATTCCTCATAAACCGGACAAATATGTGTAACACCATCACCCGAATCAATAACAACACCCGATATTAAACCTTGAGCATATAAAGTTAGAACAGCTTGTATGGCAATGTATGTTGAATCAAAGCCATATTTTTCAAACATAACCTAAAATAAAATAAAAAAAAAAATTGGATTAGAACAAAGAAAATCGTTATATTTTCAAATCTTAATTTACCTCTATCATTTTTTCACGATTTTTTAAGGGATTCATAGGTGGTTCTGTTAGTAAAATTTTTGTATTTGTTGGATCAATATTCATTTTTTTCGGTCCAAATGTATAATCCCAAACATGACACATATCTTCCCAATTTCGTACAACACCATTTTCCATGGGATAGGATACTTCGAGTAGTGAACGTAATTGTGATGCTTCATCGCCAACCATTAAATCCTAAAAAATATTGTTAGTTTAAAATTGTTAAACAAAAGCTAGCGTAACTTTTTTTTTTTTTCTTGGTAAGTAAAAAACATTGTGAAGAAATTTTGGTTATGAGAAAATAATAATTAATTTGGATAAAAAAATGAAGGGAAAGCAAACACTAGAAAGAAATAAAGGTAGTATACACAACATGTACTGAAACGATTAATAAAGGAATAAAAGAACTATGGTTTCTGCCAACTCTAAATTGAGGATTTTTTTCTAATTCAATGAAACGTTAACGACAATTTTAGGAATAGTTTTGATTTTCAAATAGAATTTCAATTAGAAATTCATAATTATAGTCTAAAGTTGAAATAATCCTTTAGATAAGATACAATTCTAGATGTGATTATTATCTAGAGTCTAAGGATTCACTCTAACAGATTATAATCAAGTATTCAGAAGTCTAGCTGTGGAGTAAATTATTCACCAAACTAGATTTAAGTCTATTGTAATCTTAAGTGGAATGTATAAATTAGATTGGAGTCTAGACGAGATTATAATTTAAATTAGCTTTTAGTCTACGACTATATAGTAGTATATCCTAGACTAAAAGTGAGGATTATATAGTCTTACAATCCCCTACAACTTTGAATAGTTCAATTCTGTTTAATTCTAGCTCAATTCTAATTCAGCTCTAATTAAGGTCTATTTGAGTTCAAGTTAATATCTATTTCTGTTCTAGTGCGGTTCTAGTTCTATTCTAATTTAGACTAATTCAATTCTAGTTGGAGTATTTTGACAGACATCTTACAGGTCGCGCTACTCCATATGAAAACATCTGAAACACAATATAGACTAGATCAAAGATTCTAAATGGACGTTCACAATCCACAAATGGTCCCTGATAACATCTCAAGGCAATCGCGAGTCAATCTGAGAATGGGAGAAGTTTTTTTGCTATGATTAATATGATTAGATGATTTTTTAAAGATAGATTTTCAATTTGTATTAAATTTGAACACAATTTTTAAAACGCTGAATGTGCGAATTTCAACATAAAATGGAAAAACATAACGAAATTTCAGATTCTCGAATAAATTGCAACTAAGATAGAACTTAATAGTTCTTTTACTGAACTAGAACTGAAATAGTACTGAGCTAGAAATGAAATAGAAATGAACTAGAATTAAGCTAGAACTGAACTAGTATTGAAATAAAACTGAATTTAATACTTGTGATAGATCGTGATTCCATTGAAATCTAAATTGTAAAATTAGATCTTTTGAGAACATATAGACTAGATTAGTCTAGTTTTAAGGCTATATTATAATCTGAAGACTAGTCTGTATTATAATCTATATTTATTTTTATATTATCTGGTTCTAATCTATATTATAGATTGGAAAGAGCTTAGATTCCAGGCTATATTATAATCGGGAGTCTAGAATGAGTTATAGTCTAGACTAATTTAGACTAGAGTCTAGCTAAAATTCTGCTTTATATTATTGTCTACAGTATAGTCTAAATTCTATACTTGATTGCAATCAAGAATTTACACTAGGTAATAATTCTCTATTACAATCTAGAACCTATGACACATATGCTTTTGAGTTAACAAGTTGTGTACATAAAATGGATTTTAAAGATTTTGGTTCAACGAAATGAACTTCCGCTTATAAATATTCGATTTATAAAGGGTATATAAAAACATATATCAATAACAATCTTTCAATAACAAAATTGCTTTCTATAAAAACATTCAGAATGTGTGATTTGAAAAAAGTATAAAACAATTTCGAAATTGTAACAAAAAACATCAATAAAATAAAGAAATTAAGCATGCTTTTGTTTTAATCAAATGAAAAAAAAAAAATATAACAAAATTAAAGTGTTAGTAGTAAGGTTAATAAACAGAAAACAACAAACATTCATTCAAAAGAATTTAAATAATAATTAAATTTCATAAAGTAAACCATAACAGAAAAATAAAACAAACTTAATATTGTTTTGCTTAAAGGCATACTAACAACGATTTGTTAAACTTTAAAATTTTTGCTAGTTCCAGCAAGAACAAAAAACGCAATAAGAACAATAAAGAGATCTTAAATAAAATCTATAAATTTAGCTAACAACAAAAAAATAGGAACAAGTTTTAGTATTAAAGAAAAATAACTAATTTAAGGCTGGTTTCTTAAAAAGGTAATATTGAAAACAACAAAAGTAACGGGAAAACTGAACAACAATTTTGTAATTAATGAAAATAAATTAGGAAACTATAGACTTACATCAACGTGTAAATCCTGTAAAAATATTCAAAAAAGATATTTTTTGCCAAAAAAAAAATATTTTTTTTTTATTACATATAAATAAAGAAGAACAAAAAAAAGAGATTTGTTTTATAAAAATTGTATAATAATCAAAATTAACTAAACTAATTTAATTTAATTTTTATATTTTATTAAAATCTTTCGACTCTGAAATTGCAATAACTTACCTTGACTTCAATATCGCCAATTTTATTAACAGCCCGAATGATTGGCCTGCCAACCATGGAAGGGAATATGTGGGCGGGAAAATTACTACCGGCATAACCGCATTTGACAAACTAAAATGAAAAAAAATATTAAAGCAATGAAATTTAAAGTTAAATGATAATTAATAATAAAATAAGAAATTGAAAAATAAACAATATTATCAAGTCCAAACTTCAAAGTAGCATCAAATGATATAGATAATTGAATTGAAATTATGTTCTATTTCTAGTTCAGTTCCATTTCAGTACTAGTTTAGTTCTAGTTCAAGTGTAGTTTCATTCCAATTCAGTTCTATTTCAATTCTAGTTCAGATATAGTTCTTCTGGTTCAGTTCTAGTTCAATTCTAGCTCAGTTCAGTTCTAGTTCAGTTCAGTTCTAGTTCTGTTAGTTGAGTTCCAGTTCTAGTTCAGTTCGTGTTCATAGAAAAATTTTCTGTTTTCCACACCCTTGTGTGAATATTATTTAATTTATATTGATTGAAAATATAAATTAAATTGTGTTTCTCAGTTGAAAGATGATTAAGTTTTTAATATTTTTTTTTTTATAGAAAATCTTATTGTTTTAATTAAATTAACATAACAAACTAAAATATGTACAAACTTGCGATAATAAAAACATAATAAAGTTCAAATGTTTAGTTATTAAACAATAGATTTTTTTGTTAGTTATAAACATGATGCGTAAAAATTTTTAAATTTATGGTCTTTAACAAAAAATACAGATGAGATTTATTTCATAAAAATAAAATTGTTTTTTATTGTGATTTATAACTTCATTATAACAATTATTATGTATTAACAAGTGATGATATGAAATTTTGTTGCATTTTAATTTCCAAGTTTATTTAATCATAAACTTAAATTAATAAAAGAAAAAATTAAATACTAAAACAATGTACTATAAAAATAATTAAAATATTTTTAAAGCATTTTTGTTAATGTTATTAAATATCACAGAAATGGATGAATGAAACCATTTTTTACTACTCGAAATGCATACATGATTGAATGGTTTTGGGATGGATTGAACGAATGAATGAATAAAACTATAAGTTTATAAAGTAAGATATTATTATTTATTTTCATGCATTTTATGTTGCTCTTTCTTTTGTTTTAATGATTTATCAATTAGTTTCCGTATCTTTTGTTTGTTGAGTATACTTGCAACATATTATGCAACATCGATATTAGCATTCAACTCCATTGTTTATTGTTGCCTGTTTTAATTGCCACTCATAGAAAACTCGAATAAAAGGTTGTACATATTTAAGTTATTTGAATGATTTTTAGTTATTTTTAAGCTATTTATAAAAAAAAAAAAACAACAACTTTTTGATATGCGCAGACAGCTTAACAGTGTAGGAAATGAAAGCATGAATTATTTTTATTAATTTACTTCGATTTCCTTAATATTTAAGAAAAATGAAATCCATAGTTATAACCAATATTTATCAGTTCTAGTTAAGTTTTAGTTCAATTCTAGTTCAGTTCTAGTTCAGTTCTAGTTCTAGTTCAGTTCTAGCTCAGTTCTAG
>JACGTJ010002088.1:0-16267 GCA_014858695.1 Chrysomya rufifacies | reverse complement strand
TTTTTTTTTTTTTTTTTTTTTGTTAGAGCATTCACTATTTGCAAACGTTGCAGTTGTTTTTTCTTTGTAAAGCAAACAAAATTAAAATTTTATACACAATTAGTTTTAATGACGATCACGTGAATCCGATCGGCTACGTCTATCACGTGAAAAGCTGCGTGAGCGGGATCTGGAACTGCGTCTGGGAGAACGAGATCTGTAAAAATAATCATTAAGGCAAAAAATACAATAATAATTTCTGTACCATAAACGTTTCTTTCTTTTAAAATTAGGAAAAAATATAGAGTTAAAAAATATATTAAATTTTAAACTAAAAAGCTTAAGAGAAAAAAAAAATAATAATAATAATAATAAAGAGCAAAACATAATATTTATATAAGAAAGAATATAATTTGCTAAATAACAAATTATTTTGCAAATAACTAATAAAACAATAAGAATTTAAATAAATTATAAAAATAATGAATTAAAAAGAAAACAGTGAGTCTTCAAACCAATTCAAACCTTTTCAGAAAAGCGTTTTGAATAAAGGAATGGAGTACTTTCACTGTTTTATAAAGAAAACAAACCACAATTTTTGTTGTTTTGGTTGATTAATTGTTGTTTGGTTGAATTTGTTTTTTTGGTAATGGTGGTAAATGGTTGTTGATTTTTTTCTTAATACTTGTGGCAGTGAGAAGATAAATTATTTAAATAATAATGATGTTGATTGAGATATTCAAACAATACATATTTTTTTTTTTATTATTTTCTTAAGATTTGCTTGCTGTAACGATTGCTGATTGATTTGGTTGGTTGATTTTAGATATTGGTAGGATTTAGTGTTGAATTATTGATTGGTTTTTGATGATATTTTTGCAGTTAAAGTTTTGCTAAATGTTGTTGTAGTAGGAATTAAGGGCAAAAGGATGTAGTAGAGTAGTGAAGACAACCGACTGACCGACCGACCCATTTGTAATACAAAATTTATAAGGTTTTGTGCTCCCCTTTTGTAGAATGCTGATTAATTTTAGAGCTGAGACTGATCGATTCATAAATTGTTGAACAAGAATTTTTCAAGTTTAAATATTTAAAATTATCTCCAGAGGAGATTTATTTACTATATATTTAAAGATGATGTCTGTTGTGGTGATATGTTGAAAAAACAAAATGAAGACAAAATCTCTCTAAAACTACAATCTGTGTTGATATAGCAATGATGTTTTTATATTACTAAATTTTTAAAGGGATGTTGATTGTGTTAATATTTGCTTTGTATGTGTTGTTGACTCTTTGATTGGTGTATTCCAAATACGATGAGACGTGAATGTTAAAGCATGATGATTAATTCAAACTTCTCACAAGATTATTTTCAATTCAATCATTTTGTTGCAGAGTTCATGTTCACAATAACACTCATTTGTTTTGTTTAAAAGGTACAAAAAATAAACAAAAATATAAAAAAAAAATGTTATTGTTATGTTTTTATATCGAGTAATATAAAAAAATTTACTTAAAACACGTTTCGAATCTTGTCTATAGAGTAAAACGCAATTAATTTTATAAAACTCTTTTAAAATTTAGAGTAGAAGATTTAAGTACACAATATTAAAAAATAAACTTGAAAATACATTTGTTTTTGAATATCTAAAAAAAGAAATAAAACTTTCTTCAGACATGAGAATTATGATTATTAATACTATACCATTCATTCATTCGTTCATTCAATGCGATCGATCATATGGAAAACACGTTGGTTATCAGCTGCTTGATTGAACTTGTAGTCGCGATGAAAATATCAAGTACTTTGAAGAATTTGTTGGTAAATCGTTGTTCAAACAAAAACGAAGTCGAAGAAGAGTTGTTTGTAACGCACAGTAGTTGGGTGGACAGCATTTGGAACAGATGAAATAAAGGACTATTTGTGTCTAAATCATTTTCATAACAACACATTTAGCGAAATAAACCACAATATACGTCGTTAATGTCCAATTGTATCTAGTCGATTCACGTCCACTAGGAACGATTATTAATTAGAAAATTCAACTTCAAAATTGAATGATTCTCAAAATGTTGAATTATTCTAAGGGGATTTTTGTGCTTTTCAGAAGCAACTATTTCAAAACCTATTTGAACAATTCGAAAATTGTTGCACTCAATTTAAAAATTTTATACAAAAATGGCACACAAACCACTCAAGTACTTAACAGTTGTATTTGTTGTAGATGTCTATGTAATTGTTGGTAAGAAGTTTGTCTATTAGCAGTCAAATGATGATGGTGATTATCCGTTGTTGCAGTTGATTGGTTAATTTTTGATAGATTTTGTTGAAGTGTACTTGTTGTAATTTGTTCTACTAGAATATTGGTGAAAATAATGATGATTAATTTTTTAAGGCTAATAATAATGATGATTGTGGTAAATTGTTGAAGTAGTAATAGAAGAGGTGGTGGAATTGTTGGTGGTGGTAGTTGTGGAAGAATTTGTTGTTGGAAGAAGACGGCTGCTGCTAATTGAGTTGTTGAGATGTTGTTCAGTAATGATAAACAAGCCAAAAACCCAACTGACGCGGCAGCTGTAGACGACCAATGATAATAACTGAAAACTGCCTGCATGGAATGCAGCATTTGTAACAAGTAGAACAATAACTCGAATTGAAAAGGTTTTGACTGTAGAAGTTGTGGTGGTGGTGGTAGTGGTAGTTGTGGATGTGGTACTTGTGGTGGTAGTGGTGTTGTTAATAATTTTTTTACTACTGTTATTAAAGAGGGACGAGTTAATATTGATATTAATATTGGTAGTAGTAGCAGAGGTAGTAGTTGTATTATTGGTGATTGTGGTGATTTTTTAGTAGAATTTGTTGTAGTAATAATTTTATTGGTGCTTTTTTGAATGGCGACTGAAGTAGAAGAAGCAGTTGAAGTTGCTGATGAAGGAGTTGAAGACAACAAATTTATCAACGTTGAAGTTGAAGATATTTTGAAGGAAGAGATACTATTACAACAGTAAAGTTGCAGGAATCTACTACAATTGTTGAAATGTTTTTGGTGGTGTTGGTTGTGGTGGTAGTGGTTATGGTGATAGTTGAGATTTTGATGATATTGTTTACAAACGACGACAACAACAACTACAGATATTACGTCAGTTGTATAGAGTAGTATTTCTATAAAACTAGTCAGTATTTTAATGATATGATTAGAAGTGTAAATGCTTATGTTAATTAAAGCAATTAGTAAATGATTATTATAAATTATAATGTAATTGTTTTGATTATTTGTCCAAGCTATTACAAATAAAACATTATATGATAATAAGTTACTGATGTTGCAACTATGAATGATTTTGTAATCTTCAAATGTCGTGTAGTTGTTGCTGTGTGTTTTATGTTGTTTAGTGTTGTTTTTATTGTTGAGAGTATTAGTAGATATGATGAAGGGAATAATTGTTTGTTTGGTGAAATTGTATATATTGTTGTTGAAGTGGTAACAGTAGAAATTGTAGTCGTTGTTGTTGAAGTTGTTGATTGGTTTGTTGTAGTAGAAGTAGTAGGAAGAGGAGTTGGTAGTAGAAGTACTTGTAGTACGAGTAGAGGTAGTAGTAGAAGCAGAAGTTGTCTTTATCCTGTAAAAATGAGGAGCGTATACCACGTTTAAAATAATTAACCAATATAGAACATATTTTTTTTATTACAAATACAAATGTGTACAAATAATTTAACAAGGACTTGATTGTTCTATTTGAAATTTGTTTTTAAGACACATAGGAATAAACAGTAAAAAAAAATACGATATGATTAGCAAAAAAAAAAACTATACATATGTATACATATGGTGATGGTGTATCAGGGCAGAATATTAAAAAAAAAATTTAAAAAATGTTAGAATGAAATATAATGAAGACTAATTGAAAATAATGACATGCTTAATATTTTAATGATTTGGAAATAGCAAATAACAAGCAAATTATATTTATTTAAATATGATATATTTAACTAAAAAGGTTACACCTTCGTTTTTATATAATTTACCCATAGGAGTTACATGTGTACTTCCATTAATAAACTTTAAAATTAGTTCTATAATTTTCCATATTTTGTATACTAAATGTTTATTAAAATGTATACTATATTAAAAATTTCTGATCATTAGTAAAAAGTTTTTAAAAAAATCAAGATTTAATTTACATTCAATAATTAATTTGCTTGTTATTTGTTAAAAACTATATTTAAAAACAATTAATCTCATCATTCGACGCATTTGGCCTTGATTGTCATTATTTTGTATAAGAATTATTATTAATCTCTTGAAAAAGTGTTATAACAAAACAATTTATTATTTATGTAGAGAAATAAATAAAAATATTATTTAGTAGTTGTAAAAAACTGCTCAAAAGATTATTATTTACATGACATTACAAAAAAAATTAAATATAACAAATGTGTTGTAACCAAAAATTTAAAAAGATAAAAAATATACACCAATTTAAAATGTAAATAAAACATACCTGTAACGGCCACCACCGCCACGACCACCGCTGCTGCTTTCGCCACCACCTCCGCGTCCACCGCTGCTAGTGCCACCGCGGCGTCTATTGTCACGACGGGAACGACCGGAGGACATTTCGACACGTATGCGAGTACCACAGCAACGTCTAGTATATAACAATACATAAAGTTTATGCAATCTTTTTATCTATTTCTTCACAAACTTACGTTCCATCTAAACCTCTGGTCGCATCTTCAGCATCACGTCTGTCTTCGAATTCAACAAAAGCAAAACCTGGTGGATTACGTGCAACCCACACATTACGCAGGGGTCCATATTTACTGAAGGCATTTTCTATTTCATATTTTGAGGCTGATGATCCTAAATTGCCAACATAGACTTTACATGCCAAATCCCATTCACGATAGCGTGGCATTTTCTGTGTTTTATCTCTTGATCTTAAATTTTAACATAAATGAAAATCAAGGTTTTTTTTATTAAAACGCATATCTTTTCTTTATATCGATTTTTTCTTTGATTTTTTTTATCCACAAAAACAAGATGGCGGACAATGTGTAGAGAAAATATTTTTTTTTTCAATTTGCCATTTGCATAATGTTATGTGGATTTTTTAAATACATTTATGGTTAATTTAAAATAATTTAATACTTACTTCGAAATTATGAAAATTATTTATATTTCTTTAAGGGTAATTATTATTAAGTGCGTTTTATGAAACACTTTAAGTAACACTTTTTCTTTTTTTTCAGCACACCGAGCTATAAAAACAACACACCTTTTCACTAGCAACTCACTTTCAATAATGGCGGATTTTAGATAAATGGGGTTGCCGCTTTACTGTTAATATCAGTGCTGCCAAATTTATGACAAATTTGGTAAAAAAAAGTAACAAGTTTTTATTTTACGAAATTAATTTCCTTTCTTTAATATTTAAAGTTAAAAAAAAATCATTTATATAACTAATTTAAAGAGATTGTTTTTGAAATATATTATAATTTTTATTGGTCAGAACTTCATATGTAAAATCAAAATTTAATAAATAAAATGAGCCACTGTTCATGAAAATCAATCTCAAAAACTAGAATAATGGAATATTATTTGATAAAATATTTTTACTTACAGAGGGACACATTTTGTCTTTAAAAAAAAAAAAAGCTTTATAATTTAAAAACCTCTAATTTTCTTTCATTCAAAATATATAAATTTGTTAGTTATTCTGAGTTACGCCAATACAAATAGTGTATCAGAGGTAATCTGATGATAATTCTAACGGCATACATCAGGTGAGTATTAAATTTAAAAAAAAACACTACTCAAATCAAGCAAATCTTAAAAAATCTAACTTATTATGGAAACTGATCTTCAATACAAACAAAGATTACATAGAATCTAATTTTAAGGAATATGATGAGCAAAAGAAAAACGTAAACGCATATGAACAAAAGATATCAACAAAATATCTCATCAAATTTACATAAAAAAATGTATATATGAAGAACTACTATTAAATTTTTTTATTAACTAAATGAAGTTAATTTTTAGAAATATATTTTATGGAATGCATATAAAGGATGAAAAATGTATATATTCATGTTCGTACACTTCCCTACATAGCATCTCTGCAGCTGATTGCAATTAACATCACTCATTAGTTGCCACCATGTTTAATTTTTTTGCTTAAGTTAGTAGGATTGTAGGTTCAAACACAATATGGTAGTTTTAAGAAAATATTTTTGTTTACAAAATATCGCATTTTTTAAATTGATCTTGAAGATTATTTTTTAATTCGAAATGTTGCTTGTCTGATATACTCATTTACCACTAACTTAATTCAATTGAATCAAAGCCATTTGAGTATGATGACGAAGTCCTTTATTTTAGATACATGATGTCCAAAACAGAGTAAAATTGGCAGCAATTGTACTCACTTGCAGCCAACTTCATTCCGTCAATCAATGGGTAATGCTGCCACTTAACAAAAGAATGATGTTGATAGTGGGCTTTTTTAATTTGGGTAGATTTCAATAAATATCTAGGTAGAATATTTTTGTGTTCAGTGGTAACATTGCTTATTCGTACTCGTCATTATTTGTCTTGTCTTTCCGTGTTTTACGTGGATTTTCTGTCGTTTTCTTTTTTTTATAAGTTTATTAGAAATAATTTACAATTTTTTAAAATAATCTAACAAAAACTAGTGACAAGAATTATACAAATAATAAACAACAAATACACGGAGTATATATTAAAAACAGGACATTGACATTAAAGCGAAAGTCCGCAAAACACCAGCCCCAGTCCAAAAAGAAAAGACCACTTCAGTTAATAAGAAAAAAATCTCTTAAGAGAAACTTAATATAAAAGAAATGAACATCCCAAACGAATATATTTCAAAAACAGAAGATGTGGCGGATCAGGTAAGTTCCTAATGGCACCAGAAATATTAAAAAGAAATATTAAGGATATAACAAAGACATACGTTGGCAATTTTAACATTAACATAACAAAGTTAATTATTATAATTTGTTTGGCATAACTGGAACTCTTAATTTTATTTTAAATAATTAAGAGAGCGCTTAAGATTACAATGTGGGGAGAAAAAAAATTAAGAAATTTTTAAAATTTATATGGGGTTCGTATTGGCGAGCAATGCTATAGTTATGGATTACGAAAAACTGTCAACGTCATCCATTGGCGTACGACTGCTACTAGTAGTAGTGAATTGTTCGGAAATTAATATTTTAGAGGGTGTAATGTTAGATTTTTAATATGCAAATATCCTAACTGGAGATGCGAAATATCTAAAAATACATTTGCTCAATAATGCAAATTAATATTCCTAAAATGTGTGTGTTTTTTTTATTATTACTTTCACCCCCCAATGTTATGTTGAAGGTTGCACTTTGTTATTTCTTTTTAGCTTTTCTTAAAAAAATGCTCAAATTGTATGTACTTTGTGCTCCGCAGTATGTTGTTACGGTAGTCTGTTATTTTTGTTGTTGTTATTGGAGCCTATATTGTTGGTATGTTATGTATACACTTTCATTTGACATTTATTGTTTTTGGGGTGTTTGTTGTTGTTTGTGTTATTTTCTGTTTTATAAATGTAATGCTTACTTATAGGAATTTACTTCAGTGGCCATTTGTTGCTTCATATACATTTTGATTAGGTTGTTTTGTATGCTATATACAGTATGCACTTGATAATTCGTATTTGTTTAATATTTTTATTCTTTGTTTTTAAGATCAGGAAATTATTTTTTAAATTGTGTAATTAGTTTATGGAAATTGTTTTGTAATTGATTTAAATGTAAATTGCAATTTATTAAATTTAAATATGTATACATTATTACTTTAGTTTTTAGGGTTTTTTTTATTCAGATCGCACGGTGTGAGCTAGGAAGTCGAAATTTCCCAAAAATATTTCTCTAATGTAATTTTGGAGCATTTTAGTACATAATATGTCATAAATATGAAACGATTGAACGTACAAAGATGAAATTTAAAGTAAATCATAATATAGTAATGAAAAATTTAGATCTGAAATATGGGCGTGACCCGCCCATTTTTATGCCCGCTCAAGAAAATATGACTTTTTTTGTCATATTTCGCCTAAATATGAAAGGACAAAAAGAACGTACAAAGATGAAAAATCAGTGATTTTAGTGTTTTTGTTATTTAATATCTCAAAAATGTGAAATAAATGGAGGTAAACGATCAAATGTTCGATGTATCATTAGTTAGTAGGAAAGATTAAAGATTCGGCCAAGGCGAATATAATATTCTTACTTGTTTTAAGATTTCCTTTTATCTTCAGAATTTAAGAACACTATAGTTTTAGGATAAATAATTAAGAGTTAATTTAAATTAATCTGTGTTACATTTTAAAAATTTCTTGAGCCAACATAAATTAATGATATTTTTAATTAATTCTCTATTTACATAATCGAGCCTATTAAGTCCTTCTATAACTAAAAGGAATCTACTTACAAGTTTATATATTTATTAGATTATCGCTAATGATTCCGACTTTTAAAATATCCAATGCTTTTTAAAACACCGATTTGTTGTGTTATGATCTGGCATTACGAAAACTTTCTTTCAATTTAGAAATTTTCTATATATATTGAAAAGCAAATATTTTTTATTTTTATAATAAAAGTTATATCTGTAACAGTCCATGATTAAAGAAGTTATGTAATAATAAATTAATTAAATGTAATTAAAATCATAAGATATCTAAAATAAAAAATAGTTTAAAAATAATTGGAACTTATTTTAAGCTGGTATATTATCATTGAATCATTGAATTCCATGGTATTCAGACAATGTTTGAAATTGTATGATTTTTAAAAAGAAACTAATTGTAAAAATTCTATTAGTGCACAATCTAAAACGTCCTTACAAACGATCGTTGATTGTAATGGCGGTGAAAATAAACCTAAGGGTATTTTCTACTAATATGTAGAATAGATTTATAAATGGCAGACATATCATATATTTATTGATTAATCCGTATTATTAGTAGCCATGAATGCTGGTGAAGTGCATTGCAACACAAAAATACATAAAGATCGTTTAAAAAGAAGCCAAAAAAAAGTTTGAGTGTATTTGTTATAGTTATACTTATAATCTTAACTTTGAAATTGAAAAAAAAAAATCATATTAGCGTACGCATACAAATTGTTTAAATAACAAACCTGTTTTATACATAATCAAATAAAAAAAAAAAACTAAATTACAAAATCCAATATCTTTTAATAGAGAGTAAAAAAACGAAAGTATTTGGTATTTAAAAATCTCATTCCAAAATCCATACAAACGCACAAAACTGCGTTTAACAAAATCAGGGCTATAATTTATCGTATTCTAATGCATATAAGAGTTTGTAACTTTAAAACCTGCAATATATTATAAAATAAAAACTTAAAAAACATTTTATGTTGTATGTTTAACTATTATTAAACAATTTTCAAGTTTCACTTTCTAACTTTAAAAAAAAAAAAATACTCTTTGGCACATCAAAAGACACGTCATTATTCTTGAACACGTTGTCTGTCTTAATATCTATTTCATTGATATACAATGAACAACCTGTTTAATGTCTCTTTATTATATTGTTTATTATTTTTTTTACAAATTCAATTTTGGTTAGAAACGAAGAAAAAAAAGAGTAAAACACAAATTATTTTTAATTTAATGGCTTATTACAATAGAAGACAAGAGAAGTTGTTGTTAAAGTATTGCCGGCATTAAAATTTTTTTTGTTTTTTTTTTTATTAAATGTAGGTTAATGTTATTTTGTTTCTTATTTAAAGTATTTTTTTTTAAAACCATCAAGTAGGGCTTAAGAGTTATTTTTCTTAAGAAAATGTTGAAAATTTACTCTCCTTCTCTCTTAATTATTGTAGTAAACAATTTGTTGCTCTTTTGTTTTTATTATTTAGCAATAATTTCTATCAATATTTAGTGATCTTTTTCATTTAATTCGTATTGAAAACGTGCTTTTTTATTTGTACAAATATGCTTAAAATAGTAGTCTTAAGAATTTATAATATGTTTAATTTTTTTTTAAGTAATGACTATACACTATCTGTTAGTTTTTTGCTACAGTTGCTTTACAATGATAAGATTTTGTTCATTGTTATATATATATATATACATTTTATTAATTAAAAACAAATAATTATTTATATGTTTGCAGTTTTATAAAAAAAAAACTATAAATATATAAAATTTATTGATTAAAATTTACATATTTTTTACATCTCAACATTTTAATTAATAATTTAAAGATCAATGGTTAATTTGGAATTATATATGAAAAATACATTTAAAGTAATTTCATTTACTTACCAACAAAATTATCATGTAATTTTGTTTGATAAATTTCAACCTTGATTGATATCATCTATAGTGATACTTATGGTACTAACAAAACCTTCAAATTATTTTAAGATAAAAAAAATATAAAATTTTCTGTATTTCTTTAATGTTATTGACCTGCCATATGTTACACATGTCTTAGGTCTTATCTAATATTTATTGACATTTTTTTTGTTTTTGGTGTAAACACTTTCATATCAAATTATAAAATAATGAGAATTTGATGCAATTTTTGAAATTTAAAAATTGTGTAGAATTTTTATATTCATACTAAAAAATCAATGTTTATACAACTGATAATATTTTAGCATTATTATTTTTAAGTAATCATCATCTTAAAAAGTTACCAACATATTGCTAACATAGAGACATAGTGATTTTATTAGTTGGGATTATGCAATAATTTTTCATAATAATATTTTTGTTGGAAAATTCTTGAGGTGGTACAAAATGTTCTGGAATAAATTTAATATGGGTTATTCTCTACAAAAATATCCATACTAATTATCGCTAAAATATAACTTTTTTTATTTATTGTGCTTCAAATTCATTTACTTTCGTTAATGAAGATCAAAAAGATTCCTTGAAACTAATAAATATAATATTATGTATTTCCTTACAGATATAAGCATATATAAAAATATACCTTGAAAATGATAAATCCAAAATCTGGTCATATTTATCAAATGCAAAATAAAATCCATTAATATTCTTTTTTTCTATTATAAATATAAGAAATATAATAACTTTAAAATTTGAAGTAGTAAAAACGAACACTTTGAGAGGAGCAGAACAAACAAGATCTATTATCACTAGTTTTGTGCAAAAAGAAAAAATTAAACAGAATATTAATTACCACTAGTACGCATTTTTTTATGAAGAAAAAGTTTCTATTCCTAGTTCATGGGTCGGTTGGTATGTCGTTTATGAAGACTCCCGATCATAAAGTTGTACAGTATGTATATCAAATCATTCCTTAGGGTCGCGAAAATTTTACTAGTTAAATTCGAGAGCATCCATTAATAAATAGCCTAGATATCTTACAAAAATCGTTATTTTTCATCGCCCATTCCGATCTCCGAAATATTTTTCTGTAAATCAAAAGCATGAATTCTTCTCTAATTTCCAATTTTGAATTATTGTCAAAAAGAAAATTTTAAATTCTTAATAAAAGTTGTTTTTGTTTAGCTAATAAAAACGATACAAACAGACACATGGATTGGTCATGCCTTTATAAAAGATATAGACTAAAATTTTCCTCATTTTTGGAGGATTTTTTGTATTAGCCAACATAATTAAAGGGTATATAAGAATCGGTATAGTTTAATATAGCGTTCTAACCTCTTGAAATGGTTAACTTGTTAAAAAAAAAAAAAAACTTCATCTAAAACCGCAATATGTGTAAATATATTTAGTCCTGGTAATATTCTAAGTCGATCTAGCGTTTTCTGTTTGCCTGTTGATAGAACGAAGAGTTACGAAAGTAAAATTATGTCACAAACATGTAAGGTTTGTTTGGTATGGATAAAAGTTCATAAATACGGAAGATATGGACCATAAACCTATAAAATTTGGGAATTTTTTTTCATAATATTCCGTAAGCATAAAACTAAAGAACATACAACGATTAAATACATAAGAAACTTGGATACAAAATCATAAAATAATGGGAGATTTGTGCGGGCACCTGCCTTGATGGCTATATTCCACATTTATTCTCTTACCGGTTGAATTACTATGCAATTTGTAAACTCCGCTACTGAAGGTAATATCCAGCAATGCTTTAAAGTTGTCTAGTTCTTCACCAGACCCCTAGCTGTGGTGTGCTTTGAGAAAGTGACGCCAGATCAACCATAATCAATAAGATATTATACCACTCTGGATACTTTTTCAAAAGGAGCAACAGTAAGGTCGGAAGATATTATGCCACGATACTACGTTATGTTTTCTCGTATTACCTGAAGTTAATTTCAAAGTTTCAAGCTTTAGGAGTACAGAGACACCAGGGTCAAATATGCCTGTAATGATATAACACAGAGCCATATACCTCCTAAACATCTCATCAGAAAGACAAGATCAATAATAAATCATGACAGATTTTGCTCTACTAGTTTATGAATTTATTTTTTAAAGGTCTATGAAATAATAGATTTTTTTTGCGTTAACCGCGTTTGAAAAGCAAGTTTGGTTTAGTCGGAAGATTATCTCCGAAATATTATTACTTTGGTATTGAGAATCGAAGTAAAAATTTAAACTATTATAAAAATTTAAACTACTGTAATGATCGCTTTCCTTATTTTCAATGAATTCTTTTGGTTAATCATTTTGGTAACAATTGTCTCATATCGAACATGTTACACCCACTTTTGAAGACTCAGTTCGGCTCAGAATCATATTCTAATTCTATTCGACAGATACCTATAAACTTTGCATAAAAAACATTTTGGTTTGGACTATCAACACTTAACGTGGTTATTCCACTTACAGATGTACCCCCAGAATGAAGATTTAAAAACATGCAATTTGAAATTTTGAATATTTACCCTTTTTACTTGTGTATGTGACGACTTTCATCTAATCGGCTTCTTATTATTTTACCTTACCCCTATATAAATGTTATGGGAGAATAATGATGCTACCATAAAAAATTGATCAGATGTGTGTGTAAATTCCTATTACAAAGTGAAGCCTGTTGAAATTGGGCATTATAGGTCCATATCATATAGTTAATTTGACTTATTTTTAGATGTATTTTAAAAATACATCATAAATATATTTCAATGTAGGGGAAACATTTACAACTTTTTTATTTCAGAACATTGTAATGAAATGTGTTTTCAATATAAGTATATACGAATGAATATTGATTGTAAAATTTATTTGTAAAATTTTGTTTGTGTTTGCTTTTCTAACTAATAAAATCTTATAATTCTTAGCTATAAATAAATTACGACTTGTTTTTGTTGTAAGCGATATTTATATTAAATTTTCTTTCCTAAAGCCAATATTTACGCTTAATAAATTTTTATTATTTCAGCATCTTTGGTTTAGTTTTATTTATTATAGCAAATATTTTGTATCTTATAGATTTTATTGATTATTGTTCATTTCAAGAAATTGTAATGGGTTCTTTTTTATAACATTATTTTTAATATTTCTTCTTAGTTTTCTTTAAGGAAAAGAAAGGGTGATATCTTCTTTTTCTGTATCACAATTCTGCAGTTAAGACTAGTTTTATTTGTAGTAGTAGTAGTAGTAGATAGTATTAATATATAAAATAAACATAAATAAAGTAAAAACAAAATATATCATAAATATTTATAAAAAAAAAAACAAAAACAACACAAACAACTAAAAAAATAATGTTTTCTGTTTAAGTATTTTGAATGGAAATAAAATATATAGAAGAATGTAGCACAATATTACTTTTTGATTATAGTTTTATTATTCAGATCTTTTACTGTTCTCTGTTCATTTTATTTGTTTGCAAAAATTTTATTTCATATGTTTTCTTCTTTTTCTTCTTCAATTAATTTTTTTCAGAGGGGGTAATACAAAAAAAGAAGACACAAAAAAAATACAAGATATTTACAACAATACAACATTAACAAGGATAAAAAAGCCAAGAACAAAGTAAACATGAAATATAAAGAAAATTAAAAATAAAAATATACTTAAAAATTTAAATTATTAAACATATAATATACATTGAACATACACACGCATACAGTTAAGCAAAAGCATTACAATTTTGTTAAACATTTATGCATAATTCTAATGAATTTTATGTTATGTGTGTGTATCTGTTTCCTGATGTTAGAATTAAAATGTTTGTGTATATATAGCAGTTTATGAATTGTGAATACGTTATTTATTGTACACAATTATTTACAATTATAATGATTGAATTGTTTTAAACAATTATTAAAGAAGGTCTAGAACTGAAATACAACTGAACTAGAACTCAATTAGAACTGAACCAGAACTGAACTACAACGGAACTACGACTGAACTAGAACTGAAATAGGGCTGAAAAACGAGATTTATATATAAAAATCAGTATTTCTACATAAAAATTTGGATACAGTTTTCAACTTGGAATCCATATTAAAAAATAGAACGTTCTGTCAAAATCTGGATTTACGGATGATTAATTGGAATTGTTGGGTAGTTAAAGTCTCCGGATCGAGAGCGTATAATGTTATTTTGTTTTATATTTTGTTTCTATTTGTCTAATGTACTAAAGGTCTAAATATTTGTGTTTTCTTCAGAATGTTTTTAAAAGTGTTGTATAAATTCGATTAAAATCCTTTTATAAATTGAACATTGATTTTGAAGATTTAGATAACAAAGATTACAAAATTTCTTGGAATTCTAGGAGTTTTAATAAATTGAACATTAGTCAAACGAATTTTTTATCTTTTTGTTTTCGTTATTTGCAATTTCTTGCAAAAAAACAATAAAATGATTGATTTTGCAAAATTCATTTTAAAATTGCAAATCAATCACTTCGAAAAAAATGAGTGAGTGATTTGTTCATGGCATGCAAAAAGTATAAAAAATTAAATGGCACGTGTTAAGAAAGTGAAACACCTGCTGTTAGAAAATTAAATTTAAATTTTAAATAAAAAAGCAATTATACTGTTTTGCAATTTTTTATATTTTTTTCTTTTTTTTATAAAAAATAATATGTACAAACTAATTACTTAAGTTCTTTACATAGAAATTTCTCAAACAAAACAACAACCAAACAATTAAATTGAATCCCTTTTAGAAAAATGCTAAAAGAGTACCCACTTGGAGATAATTTGTCAGTTAAAATAAGAGGCTCTTTTCCTCAATTTTAAAGGACAATTTTTTTGTTACAAATGTAAATTAATCATTGCCACATTACAAAATAAATGAAAAAAATATAATAAAAATTAAAAAATTTAAACACGTATTTGAGACACTTTCTCATAATACAAAAAAAATTGTCACCCCCAATGGGAGGGTTAAACAAGTAAAGGGTTGTTTTTGTCACTAAGCGTGTGTCTAAGTTGAAGTAGGCAACTTAAAAGTGTCACCGAAGAAAAGGTGTCATTGTCATATATTTGACAAAAGAAAAAAATGATAAAACAAACTCATTCCATATGCATATCACATATTTAGATATTTAACACTAGTCAATTTTTTTTGTTTGTAAGAAATTACGAAAATTAAGGTTTACCGTTATGCTCAAAATTTTGTTACATGATATTAAATTTGATGGACCATTTTCAAACAATCGTATATTAACTCTTATTACAGTCAAATCGCTTGAGCAAAACTTTTAGGCACGCTACCAACACGAAAGTAGAACTAAACTAGGACTGAACTAGAACTGAACATGAACTTGAACTATAGTAGAACTGAAATAAACACTAATACTAATCACTTTATCACTTACCACATTCCGATGAAGGTAACTTTATAGACGGACTTGTTGTTAAGGTGGTAAATGTTGGTTTAACATCGGGTACCTCTTGAATTTCCGTTATTTGAGCTGTAGATTGTTGAACATGACTGCCAGTGGCGGCGGCCACAGCAGCAGCCGCAACTTGATCTTCATCTTGAGATGATAATTTTGCTGTTGTTATATTACCCAATTTCTTGACATGCAATATGAAACCATCTTTATTTTGGGTTATAACAATATCATTACTTTCCAACAAACAATCATCCAATTCAAAGTCATCGGGATTAATATCGGTTTGTTCGGACTTGTCATGTTTAACTAGATTTGTTTTTAAGAAAAGGTTAAAAAAAAATTATATAAAAAATTAATATAATATTAAGATTAAAATAAAATTTATAAAAATTTTAATTAAAGATAATAAAGAAGAGAGTTTTTTTTTTTTTTTTTTTTTTTTTTTTTTTTT
>JACGTJ010002087.1:410-27435 GCA_014858695.1 Chrysomya rufifacies | reverse complement strand
CTCTCCACCTACGGTGGTGCAGGGTATAAAAACACCTTACTTACAATATATTACATCAACTTAGGTGAACGATCCTGTACTTTTTATAAATCTCAACCATTCTAAAATATGAAAGTTGTGCCTACCAGGACATTGTAGTCTACGCCGTTGTACTGTGAGACAGTCGCTTCACTTTTATTAACTAATATACGACATTTTCGGCCGTTGGACGAGGTTATATATGAAATTTTAAAAATTATTTTCTAACTATGTTGGTCCATTTGATGTATTTCAAAAATACCGATAGCATTTTTTTTTTTTTTTTTTTGCTTTTTGATGAAATTTGACGATTAAAATTGTTTAATTCTCGTCGGTTAATTAAAATAAACCCTAGAGTTTTAATTTATAACCGATTAAAATGTTTTTTATCTAATTTATATTTTTCCACTTAATGGCACTCTATAAAATTCATAATTGTTGCGGTACAGGTTAGCGACATTCGATTAGATTGACAAACACATAATTTTATTACATAAAAATGAACAATTCAATAGGGACGATTATTTTAACATTGTTACTTACTTTGTATAGCAAAAAAGTAGGCCATTCGTAATTCGATTGAGATACGAATCTCATTATAGGAAACAAAATACATTCGGGAAAGGGAAAATAAAATGAAGTGCAATATATAAATATCTCTTTCAGATGATTCACAAGGATTCAGACCAAATTTCAACTCGTTTTCCAATATAAAAATTATTGTTCGATATTTATTAAATAGATCATAGTATTCAACATCACAGAACGTACAAACACTCTGGCTTGGTATGATCTTTACATCCTTACAATTTTCACAAAAAATTGCCAATCGCAAATTCTGTAGATAACGAAATGCAAATATTTCTACAAATTGAGGCATACAAATTTGAGTTTTGTATAAAAAATTTTACTTACAGTCGGCTCTTGATGATCATCCATTTTACAATAATCACATTTACAGTTTACATTGAATCGTTTAAGGAATTTTTGTCTCTCTACTTTAACATGATGTGTATAGTGGGCCTTATATGACACATAGAGCTGTTCGCCTTTTTTAATATTTTTCAATGATTTTCCAATTACAACTCCATTATCCAGTACACTGCAAAGTATATTTCAAAAATTTTTATAATCATAACTAATTTTCATTCAGTTCAATACATTAGGAATTTCAAAAGAAAAATCCGTTTTAAAGTTCAATATATTAGGAATTTGAATGAAGAAACATTCCTAGTACATGGAAATGAGGAGACAACCTTGAAATTACAATTGAATGTGCAATAATTCCAAAGCTGACTTTTTCTACACATAATAAAAAACATTTCTTTGAAATTCCTTAGATATTTTACAACTAACTTACATTACTTCTACGTTAGGTTCACAAGAATGTTGAAATTTTCGTAAAGTCGGACAATACATAGACAAAACCTGTTGTACTTCTCCCTCACGATTAAACATTTGAAGAAAATATTCAGCATAATGAATATGAAATAATCTTGCAAATCTCTTGACAAACATATAACGATCGATATCGGACATATCAGCAATACGACCACAAAGTATTTTCTCAGAAGCAGTAGAAGTTGGTTGACTCGCAGTTTGACCATAAATAATACTTTGCGTTAGATCGGATTGAAAGTATAATTCTGCAATATTGTCCTTGAATGTGGACGTAATACGATGTATTCGGCTACATGGTTTTACATGTCTTACCACTGCTAACTGAGAAATGCACGTAGATTCTTTCATACACCTCTGTGAACTTACAATTTCTTCTGATCGTTCCCATATGTCTTTTTTCATGTCGATCTGATAGAATTTATTAACATTACTTATCTCACACTCACGACGTTTGATATTTTTCATCATTTCTTCGATTTCCTCTATACTTAAATGTAAAGGCAATGTGTTCATCACTTTATTTTTATTAACAATTTTGGTTATTTCAAAATCGAATGTGTTTAATAATATATTACAATGTATACGCATTAATATTGAACCAATTAGAATTAGTTTTTGTTTATTTGATATGTGAAGTTTTTTGTAATAAAGTTCAATCAAATCTGTTTTCATCTCAATAAATAATGTCAAACGAAAAGCAGTCGCAATTAGTGTAGAGTATTGCATATCTGACAAACTAAAATACTGGGGTTTCATGTTAATTAATTCCAAATCATTAATTCCCGGTAACTGTACATCTTTGATCAACTCCAGCATTTTATTCCAAACCTCTTCAGCCGTTCTAAGTTTCCGAAAGATTTGAGGATTAAAAATGTAGTTATGTAGTATATTCGAAATGCGCACAAATATACGAAAAATACTACTTGCGTCCAGCACAAGTATAATTAATTGTTTATATCCTACACATTCATCCTTGTGTGAAGCTTTGTCTTTTTCCATACAAATCAGCGAACAATACGTTTTATATCTACATTCTAAGCAAGTGTAAATTTGATGTTGAGATTGTTTGTAACAAACCTCGCACTCCAAAAATGGTATATTCAAAGATTGCAAAATGGGATTCTCTACAAAAAGTGTGGATGCTTCTGGAATTGCATCTTTAGCATAAACTCCATTACTGTATAAATGTATGTAAGAAACAAACCAAAAATAGATATGTATTTATATTAAATAATATATATTTAAACTAACTTATAATAGAAACATGTGGATGATGCTGCAGGAATTTCAGCGTCAGATGAAAAACCTTTGTGGGGTATTCCTTTGCATTGAATTTCAACAAATTTCGGTAGAACATTTTCGACTTCATTAATTTCGTTAATAAACTCCTTTATGTAATTTTCAATGTCGACTTTATTCACCCAATAAAAAAAAGTTAAAAAAAACACGATTTACTAAATGATATAGTATCTATTAAATAGCATATATAGAGAAACCAAAAATACGAAAGACTAGGTTTGTAAAAATTATTTTTCAAGTCGATTATAATGCAATTATAATTAAATGTACTACGAACTTTTCTTTGGTGTCCATATGTTCTTTTAAGTAAAAATTTGACATACTCAAGAAAAACTTGTTTATTCTTAATGCTATCTTATTTGATATTTTATTTATATTTCCATTTCTCTTATCTAATCTAATTTAATTATGAAAAAAAGGTTTTTAATTTTAATTACTTCTTCTTAGCAATTCTAATACTGGTTTTAATTTAAAAAGTCTACATAAAAATACGTAGGAAATGTTTGATCTAACACATTTTTATATTTAGACAAAAAAAAAAACAAATTTTTGATAGAAATTTGTTTAACTGAAATTTGAGTGATCGTAGATTTTAATGGGTTTTTATTTTATATCTTATAATTGAAATCATTTATAACTCAATAAAAAAATTATGATTTTACTTATGGAATTAAATAAGCTTCCGATCTAATCAAATTTCAGTATTTAAATAAAAAGTCCATAAGAGAATTTTAGTGCAATAATTTTTTGAAATTATGTTTACTTTCGTAAAATTTTGCAAATAATATTGTGAATTTTTATCAACATTATTTTTATATTTTAGCAAAAATGTGAGAGCATATTTTTAGTTTCCCTATTCATAAGATTTGTATTACACTTACCAAAAGTGGTTTTTTTCAAAACATCTGCGAATAGTTTTGCTGAAATAAGATTTATAATAGTTAACGTTATAAAACAATTATTTATTTTTTGTTAGAATACCTTTGTATTTTTTATACAGTCTGTAGTATTTTTTTGCTTTAAAAAGTTTTCTCTTCATGTACATGCATACAACCAATTGGCCATACACTTCACAAATTTCTTCATGGGAAGTTTTTATTTCTTTATAAACTTCTAGGTACATTTCGTAGTCCTTAGATGCTTGCTGTAAATTTAGAGTTTACAAAATATTATGAAAAATTTCATTTTCGTGTCAAAATTTGGAGGAACTTTTAAACGGATGATATATTATGAAATATCGGATGCTTTTAACCAGTTTATCAAATATAT
Source organism: Chrysomya rufifacies (assembly GCA_014858695.1). Classification (NCBI taxonomy): domain Eukaryota; kingdom Metazoa; phylum Arthropoda; class Insecta; order Diptera; family Calliphoridae; genus Chrysomya; species Chrysomya rufifacies. The sequence continues at coordinate 23,448 of JACGTJ010002087.1, read as the reverse complement.
AAATCCCGGGTAGTTGATCACAAAAGATATATATATTTAAATGTTCGAAAAAATACGTTTTTTTTTTCGATTTCATATAACACTGTATAATATTTGTTTTCATTTGGTATGTGTTTTATGACAGGTTAAATTACGGTATGGAAAAATTTTAGAAAAACTTTTTTCAGCTCTTTTTACCAATATCCAATTATATTATAAAACTATACATCGTTAGGATATGAAGCTATCCCTACTAGCAAAGCAATATGGAAATCATTCGAATTCGTATTGCAAAGTTCATATTCGTATTGTGGAGGATTCCCCCAACGGGAGAGTTTGTAATTCAGCCGCATACGCATAAGTAATAAGAAAGTAATACGTCTAGAAGTCAAAATGGCAATATTGCTAGATAATCATTCGGTGGAAAATAAGAAGACATTTTTTAGAAATTCATATAAATATTGCAAAACTTTAAATCATTGAAAGCAAAGTTTTTTCGTTGGTCAACGAAATAGCGCAGTGTTATTTTCATTTATAAATAAATAGTTTATGGAAATTTTAGTGGTAATTTTTTAAATATTTCAACTAAAATTGTGTTTATTATCAATTTTCTCACTACAATGGTCAGAGCTCCTCACTGCACACTTGAGAAAAGAAAGGTTATTTGGAAACATTACCAAAAGGGAACCAAACAAAAATTTGCCTAAATAATGAATAGTTCGCGAAAAATGGCATACAATGCTATCAAATGTGAAAATTCGGATCCAGATTTGCTTACTGTGAAGAAAGTAAGAAAAAAACCTACTTTTTTTACTGCGAAAAAAACCAAGAATTCAATCCTCTAAGACAGTAAAACATGGTGGAGGAAATCTGAAAGTTTGGGGATCGTTTTCTTGGAATGGGGTAGGGCCTATAGATAAAATAAACGAAACAAGTTTCAGTATCTTGATATCTTTAAAAACGTTATAGACCCATACTGTTTTGAAGTTATGCCTTTAAACTGGATAACGACCGAAAACACAAAGCAAAGGTGGTCAAAAATTGTCTGTATGCTGAATAAATTACAGTTCTTGATAGGCTAGAACAAAGTCCTAAAGAATTTATGGAATGATGTCAACATAAAAGTTGGACATAAAAAAATACAAATTGTGATTAACTTTGGAAGGCGTAAAAGAAGCGTGGAATTCTATTCCTTTGAAGAGATGCCAAAAGCTTATAGAAAGTTTACTTCGTAGGTGCGCAGTTTTATTACATAAGGGTTATTTTACAAAATATTAATTTTCTCTGACCATAAAAAAATGTGTGGAACTAATTTTATAAGGACTTATTTAAATAAGGAATATTTATTTTTTATGTAATCGTGAAATAATTTATAAGTTTAAAGCAAAATTGAACCACACCTATATGAACATATGTTCTTACAAGCATTTTGATGTTTGTGTTGATAAGTGCGCTATTTCTCTGTCCATAGCTGTATATTTATATATTTTCTTTAATTGGTGTAAATATGTCTTCTGTTTATTTTATTACAATATTTATTTTACTATTTTATACGTTAAATTAAATAATGCAGCAAATTCGGGGCATTTAAGTTTTTGTAGAGGAATTGGTAGCCTACTTCTAGGATAATAAATTCCTAAAACAAATTAGTTCGAATTCGCATAAAATAAGGTGATACTAATTACATTTTTGATTTCTAAATTTCACAATTTTTGTAACATCAAACGCAATTGGGATTGACGAGCTTCCCTTTCGCTTTCTTATTATGACTGCTACATTTCCAATAGTATGTAAATCTGTGAGATTAATGTCAACCTATAAAAAATTATATGTCAGGTACAAGTGATTTTATACATGTTTCAATATAACTATCATTACTTAAGGTGTTTGAGAAGTATTAAAATATCAAATTGTGATTTTGTTAGAAATTTTTTATTCATACATACGATACAATCACGATTCAGAAAGTATCATAGTACGAAAAAATTGTTATTTTAATGACAAAAAAAAATATTTTTCTTTTGATTCAATAAACTTTATAAATTTAAGTTCACTCAAGCTGAATGAATCTTGAAATTGAAAACCGAGCATACACAGAGTAAAACAATGAATTAAGATAATCTTTACCCTTTGATATTAAAGCAATTTTTTAAAATTATTTCAGTAAACAAATGTCAAAATTTAAGTTTGAATTTAAATTAATTATCAATTAAGAAAAATTGATTAGTTAACTATAGTCAGAGCATTTTTAAAACATTACGCGATTTCTTGCATTGGATATTCATATACAGCAAGTACTTATAGATATAATTAAAATCCACGTACCTCGAAATAACATTTATGATAGCTAATAAGTCCTCTAATCTTGAGAGCACTTGCCAAAATTGAAGAATCCTTTGGAGTACGCAATATAATGTAATTGATGTAAAACATGCCCTTCGAATTTATAAATACGTCACTTTAAATAACAAACGAACAAATTTTGGTATGTAGTTACCTCAGCAAAAGATTTTGTATTGTTTTCACTCAGATATTTTTGAGCTGTTGAAAACATGTCTTCCGTCATTCTGTAACACTGAGTTTTGTAGAAGTCAGCTTCGGAATCCAATATTGCAAGGAAAGCATTAGTTTCCCTAATTTCCAAAAGAAATTTTAAACATTATTAAATAATATGGCCACTAAGATCAGTCACATTAAATTTACTCAACATTCGGTTTGTGTAGAGTTCTTTCAAATAAAAGCCATTCTGGTAAATTGCGATCCCACAAAATAGATGGAGTGGGCATTAAAAGAGGTATTCGATGCATTTTCAACAAATTTTCCCTTCTGCACCAAAAAATATACGAAAACAAAAAATTAAACTGAAATATAACGGGATCATCTAAATCAAAGTTGCAAAATTAAGCAGCGACATTTTATGTCACCAACGTTGCCAACTTTAAATTCTGCACGTAGAGAAATTTCACTCTTAAACATTTATTACATGTACAATAATTTAGATATTCCTTAATTTAACACATCTTTTTATAAAACTAAATTTACATTAGAAAAAAATTTATCTGTTTGCTATACAAGTAAATGGCTTATTTTATTTATATATATATATCTTATTTACTTTTGAAATCTCCAAAGTATTCAATAGTTTATAACTTTCTTGTATATTTTTTCGCTTGGTAGTGATATATTGTACTAAACTGCAACTGTTTTTGATTTCCAAAGCATTCTGTTTTGTTACCACTAATTTGGGACTTATACAAGTTAAACTTCTTTCATTCCATGTCACGTATTATCTATGCATATTTTATTTGTGGCAAGTACATTTAAGATTATAATATAATATACATATATTATATATATGTAATAAATTAAATTTTCTAAGCCGTTATAAAGGATAAATACTTTATTTTTTATTGCAAATTTTCAAGATTTTTTTTAAAAAATAAATCGCCTTGAATCCTGATAGCGACACAACTTAGGTTGCATTGCACATTTATGCATTTAGGTGTTTTTGAAATTGATTATACGAGTTAGTTAACCAAAAAGAAAAATTGTCTCTTCGACTAGGAATACGACGGACCTTCATACGGTAAATGCGTTTTTTGGACCTTTTCTGAAAATCTAGTAAAAAGCTTTTGGTATTGCATATCAATAAAGAAATGAAGTCGGTCGTAAGTAAAGTAAAAATTTAATTTATTTAACTGTTTACTTTTACAATATAAATACAAATACAATATAAATGAATCTTTCAACTCATATTGGTTGTGGCTGAAAGCGTATTTGGTGCTCTCTATCACGATGCAACTGCGAAAGAAGATGAATTCTCAATTGGACAATATTATCAATTGGTTGATGGCACAAGCGACAAGTAGTTGCAGGAATGGAACCATCACTAAAAATTTTAAATTTTATAGTTAAATATATTTTTATAAAATATAATTTGAATACTAACTATTGGCTTTTTCGATGTAATTCATGACAGTGCATATTAAGGGCATGAATACGATCATATTTTTCTTCATACAAACGCATATAAGCTAGCGGTGAAAATAATGAACGTTTATCATAGATATTGTTTGGTTCAATAACTTCGTTTGGATCAAAACATTCCCATTTGTTATCATTGGGCCCAACATGCACTTCAATATATTTACGATTTTTACTTAAAAGTCTGAAAAAATGAAAAGAAAATGTCATAAAAATTCGAATTAAATTAAATGAATTTACCTTAAAACAAGTTGTTTAATTTTTGTTGTTAAATCATTAACATCTTTTGCTTTCAAATTTGGTTTTTCCTCATCTTCTTTCGTATATAGTAGTGTATCTATTGAGTATCGTATTTGATTTATCTGTATTGGAGTATTTAAGAAAATAATTATTTGTTATACATACAAATAAATCATGTTTGCATCACATACCAATTCCAAGTCATCGGGCAAAATGTCAACATCTAAATTAAGTACAATATCATGATCGCCAAATAATGAGCTACGGGTTCTTTCGTCGTATCCCAAACCAGCCAATATTGCAACATATTTTGTTTGATTTTTATTACATTTTATTTGCATAGTCGGGCAAAAAAGTAATGTCATCAAAGCACCAAATCCATGAATGTTGGGCATAAGTGTTGTACCTCGAGCAACAAGAACATCACCAGTGGATGATTCTGTTATATCAGCTGCGACAACTAGACGTTCATACATGTCTTTCGGATTGCTATCTACTTGTATGAAATTAACCGAATCTCTTTCTAGTGTAACAGTTTTCCACGTTCCCGCACGTATTGCGGAAAATAGATTCATTTCAATTGGACTGAAGGGACCACGTAGTTTTAATGTTTTATTACACAAATGTCTGGGTGGAGGTTGTACGTCCTTATCGATTTCAGGTCTAATTGATTGCAAATATTCTTCGTTTTGTCGGGCACTATCTTCGTCCAAAAATCGATTAGCAACAGATTGTTTACGCATACGGAAATCATGATCACTCTAAAATAATAAAGAGAAAAATTGGATTATTTCACATAACTAAAATGTGTATGGCATATTATAATTAAATCCAGCAAACTCCTGAAAAATCAAAAAAAACTTGTAAATAAAAACAAATTGGTTGAGCTTTTTATTATACGATTTTAAACAAGTTATATTTCGTGTTTCCTTTTTATGTAAAAAAAAACAAATTGTAATTTTTTTTTAAGAAATTTACAAGAAATGTTATATCTGAATTATTAGATTGTTTTTGAACCGCAATATTTGCATAAAAAAATTATAATCGAATTACCTTTGACATATAACTTTCATCAGATGTGCGCGCCAAACCTTTTTCTACTAGAATTTCATTAATGGTACTATTGTCCTTTTTTATTAGCACGTTTGAAACGCCATCAACGACCGAATAAACTTCAATCTCGATAATACCAGTGTCAGCATATTCCTGCATAAATTCCATAGCTGCATCTGTCCATTGTTCATTAGGCGAAAGTACTGGTGATGGCTCTACCATTGCCAGACGGCATTCAAATAATCGGGGTGGTATGTCAGCCAATGATTTACATTTCTCCGAAAAATATCGCAATTGGTGGAAATCGATTGTTGCCACATTTCCATAATCGATAAAGAAAATCTTAAAAAATGTAGCATTAGCAAAATGTAATTGAATTGAATATTATTTGATTATTCGTATAATCAAGAAGTCGAGTTAAATGAACACTCTATATAATAGCATGTATTAATAGAATTATAATATATATAATTTATGACAACTATAATCAAAATATCTATAAAACTTCGCCTTCTTAAAGAGCTGGGAACCATTTAATAAATGAATAACTAGAACTCAAGTCGTCTTCCGGAGTTATAGATGACCAATAAACTCTAAAACTCCTCCCCTATCCACCACTAAGGGATGTTCTCGATGAAAAGCAGACAACTCCATCTGGGGAGGTGTAGGGTATAATTAATTTTTGTTCACATACCTTCACTTGTTTATGCTGTCCGGTTTTTTCGATCGTTTTAATAACTCTTGCGCGATGATATTTATTTTCGAAAGGTGCAGAAAGTATCATTCCTGTAGCCAGAGTAGCATTGCAAGGAACCTTACAATTTTCTATATCAACTGGATTATTAAGCATCTCTTGTATTTCCTGCATACGTTCCATTTCCGATAAAGGTTGAAAATAAAATTTACTACAATTTTCAATCTAGTTTTGCAAAAGAAAAAAAATTTAAATGTTCTGCTTTTTTTTTTTTTGAAGTTTACATACATGTGTTATATAACCACTAATATTTTTCTGAAAAACTGATGGGAGTACCACAAGTTCTGCATTTTTCAATAGACGTTTTGTTGGTTTCCATGCCCCATCGCACATAGCACCAAGACCATGTTCTTCAGCAAATTTGACACCAGAACGTGATCTAAATTATGAAATGTTATAATAAATTCGTGAGAATTGCAATACGAACAAACTTACTCCATAACATTGAAAACTGTAGGCATATTCAAATGTCGCATCCTTAAAGCCTTGTATACCTCTGTACATACGGCACCAGGCATTTTAACACATACATTCTCATAATTTTCATTATTCCTTGAAATACTTTGATATTCATTTTCATCGTCTTCAAGATTATTCTTGAATATAACTAACACCCTTTCAGAATTCGACTGAAAACTTATATCGATATTTTTTGGATTTATATGGACATGTTTAAATAGTTCTTTGATCGAACGTGTGTACAATTGACCAATGTGTCGTGTATCGAAATTGGTAAAGTAAACGGTTCTACAGGGATCATGGCCGCACAAAATATGATACTTAGTTCGTTCCTTTTCGATGTCATTTTGTTTGTTGTATAGAAAGTAGTTTGGATAAAAAGCTCCAGCAATAATAACCTTTAAAATAGTTGCTCTTTCCCATTCTTCCCACTGACAAAATTGTATACTGTTGCTTTGCCTAATGCCGAAACCCTTCAAACGATCTTTAATATCTTTGACCAATAAATGCATTTCCCGAATTGAACGTATGTTTATATAATTTTGATTTGCCCATTTGTATTCATTGTCATCAAAAAGATCTTCTTCTTTCAACGTCAACCATTTCTAAAGTAATAAAATCCATTAGCATAAGTTGTAATATTATTTTTTTAGGATCGTATATTTTCTATTTTTAATGTTTAATTAATTTGTATTATTTTGTAAGTTGATGAATATTATTTCGATTTTTATACCTTTCACTTATAATTATGGGTATCACAACATCAATTTACATATTCTAGTTTCTATAGCATTAGGCCGATCTTAAAAAATAATTGTTCTATGTTAACTCTATTGTATATTTTCAATGTTATATTACTACTCTAGCTAATCATCGTTAAGATCAGAATGCAGATTTTCAGTATATTTAAATTATCTTTTAGGGATAAATAATATTAAATTGTACTTACTCTATATGCATTTAGTATAGCAATTAAATCTGAACCTGTACCATCGGCCCATGATAATTTTTTTATATATGCATTCATTTCACCACTTCGTTTATAGCTTTGAAATTTAAATATTGAACGTACGCTTAAACCAGCAGCTGCAATAGAAAGCATATAATTGAAAAACAATCAAATTGAAATAATATAATGAAAACAGACCTATAATTATTGCTTCGTCTAAAGCACTGAAAGCGTATCCTAGCATTATAAGACGTGTTAGACGTACATCTAATGGTAAAAATGCCATTATACGACCCATGTATGTTATGTCACCATCATCAATTGTATATTTTTCATTCGTGTATTTGTATAGAGCACCAACTTCTTTTAATGTTATAACTGTATTGTGTATGTCACGTAAATTGGGTGGACTCATTGCTAGAGAGAGCACATATGGTGGTGAGCCCATCTCAAGTAATTTCGATTTCAATACAACACTTTCTAAAGGACAACGCAACATTTCTGGTTTACTAAATTCTTCTAAGAAATCCTAAAAATTGTAAATTATTAAAATAATTAAACTAAATTCGAGTATTGCCCTACTTCATAAAATGAACGTGGTATTAAACGATAAACACGACCATTCATTACACGTCCAGCGCGACCAGCTCTTTGTTTTAAATTTGCTCGAGATGCCCATTGTATTTCCAATTTTGTAAAGTTAGTAGAAGTATCTGTCACTAGTAATTTAGTCAAACAAAAATCAATTACTGTAAAAAATAATCAAAATATGTAAATTGTCTAAATTAAGAATTCATTTTCTTAAGATACCATATTTAACATCCGGAACAGTTATGGAACTCTCTGCAATATTGGTAGCCAAAATAACTTTTCTGTAACCGGGAGGTGGACGATTAAATACCCTAATTTGTTCATCTGGTGAAATGACAGAATGTAAACGTATTGGGCATAGTCTTACTTGATTGCTTTTAAATAAAAAAAATATTTTATTAACTAAAAGTGGAATAAATATCTTTTTAATCTTACTTATCTGTATCCTTAAGTTGATCTAATTTTTTACACATTTGTTCAATTTCATTTATACCCGGTAAAAATATTAAAATAGACTTTTTATTATTTTCATCAACATCTGGATCGGGATTAAAAGCAGCATCTTGTTTCTCAATATTATCAATTACAATAATTAATTTCAATGCCACATTATACATTTCAATGGATATTCCAGGATCATTAAGGCTTACTTCAGCATTCTACAGCGAATTGTAAAATATATTTATAATGTATAAAATGTATAAATATTTGCGTTTTAACTTACAAGGTTGTTAATGCGTTCTAAATCGGAAAGATAAAATTCTTTGACTTGAAAAAGTCGTCGTGTATCAGTTCCTATTATAGGTGCTGGATTTTTGCGAACTTTAAAATAATTGGAGAACTTAAAAATAAATAAACATAATTATTACAAACATATTTGTACAAATTTCAAATAAATATTTTTCATCTATATTCTTAATTTAGTTTTAGATTTGTCTTGAAAATAAATAAAAAAAAAAACATAAATAAAAATATACTAACCGTTTTTGTATCAATTGTAGCCGACATTAAAATAATTTTAACATGTTTCGAGTTTGTTATTAAGAGACGTCGGACTATAATAAGTAAAAAATCCATATCCTGATCACGTTCATGAACTTCGTCCAATATAATATGAGTATAAGGAGCCAAAGTTTTGTTCTTAATTAATTGTTGTAATAAAACTCCAGTCGTACAATAAAGTAATCTAGTATCTTCACTGCAATTCGCATGTAAGCCAACCTTTGGATAATATAAACAAATTTTACTTAATTTAAATGAATTTCTTATGATACACATTTTTGTGAGTTCTTAATAAAACCTTAGCATTGAAAATGTGATAACAGGAATATAAATAGAAAAAAACATAGTAAGTTTTTTTTTGAGGTAATGTATAAATATTTTGTTTGATCTTTGTTCTTTGTAAAAATTTAATTATAAGTTTTTATTAATTTAAATTTCCCAAATATTTTATTTTAATTCTTAAAACAAATTAATATTAAAACAATAATTTTTAAGTCTTCTTTTAATAATATATATTTTTTTACTTTAAGTTACATATTATTTATTTAAAAACGAAATTTGCAATATTTTTTATGATTTGAATTTTTTTTCGAACATTTTTACCGGAAAGCTTTATTCGATCATTTTCGCACTGAGAATGAAAATCGTTCTCGAATGTTTTGTCCGAGAAATGATTACAAAATATTTGACAACAATAATGATTTGCGAAATGTCTGGTCAGGCAGATTATTATAAAGTGTAGCTTTTAAAAGTATGACCATGTCCATATAGAGATAGAAAAAAATTAAATGCGTTTATGGATACTTAATAGAAAACAACTTGACATTTGTCGATAACATTTTTTTATAATCGATAAGTTGAAGAAGTTTTAATTTATCTAAGACACAAAAATTTAAGCAAAGACACACTTAAACATGATAAGAAGCAAAACTAGATGATTTTGTTTTTGAAAAATTGATGAAAATCCTAATTGTTTTTGTGTAAATTTTTAGCATCCTTTTCAAGTATTGATTGTTCGACGAGTGTCCGTTAAGAAGAATCAAACATCATAAATAAATAGTTTTCCTTATACTAACAGAATTTGTATATATTCATATGTTCTTTATTAATTTTAAAATAACAATTTTTTATTTAAAATTTACCGACATAAATTTGTTATTTGCTATTTTAAAATATTTATGCTTTGACGTGATAGACAGATTTTACGTTCTGACTATAAACGGAAATAGACTCAAATAATAAACGATATGAGTTGTTCATTGTTTTTTTTTTTCACGTGGTTCATGTCTAAGGTTTATATTGTCTTCAATAACAATAATGCCACTATTAAAAGATTCTACAAAATATTTTAAATTTGTTTTAAATTTTTTATATATTAAAAAGGTAGTATAAAATTCATTTGGTTGATAGTTGAATTCTCTAAAATCTGTTAGAATAAAGAAACATTCATTTATTTAAGCTGGACATAAATGACCATAAATATTTTTATTTTTAATTTAAAGGCATCTGGCTAGTGGTCTATGCAAAAATTTTGAATAAACTTTCAATTTAAATAATGTGGTGATGCTAAGTAAATTGACAGATTTTTCGTGTCTGGACTAGATGATTGTATATATTTATGCATGCAAATTGAATAAATTTATAAATTGACCTATGATTTCATGTACGAAAAAGTTAAAATAGCTTTTCTCACTATGTATGTACCTATTTTATGTCATGTTATGTACCTATTTTACTGTTATAAACATTGAAATTATTATTGATCGATATGAATATCTTCAATTCATTATAATTTTTTAATTTAACATTATGTGACTGATTGACATTACAAAATAATAATTTTGTAATAAAACACAAAACGCACAAAATTGTCATTTCCAAAGACAAACGAATTAATCAATGTCAATCGAGTTACACAATTGGGACATTAATATTTTTTAAAATAAATTTCAGTCCTAAATTTTCAGACTTACTTTTTGATAGGTTTTGATTTCAACATACCTGATAACCGACAACTGTACCCTCTTTCCATTTTCTCTCTGCAGAAACACGACGACAAATCGAAATAGCGGCAATTCGACGTGGTTGAGTGCATACAATTTTGCAATATTCTTTCCGTCGGTATGCATCATCCAAAATATATTGTGGGACCTTAAAAATAATTTCAAAAATTTTATTGTTATATTGAAGTTTAAAATTATAACGAAATTTATTGATTTAAGAAAGTTAGTAGCTACGTTCTAATATGCTCGAAAATGGTCCATTTGTATATGTTTTTGTGCCGATGAAGCCGTACTGTTATAACAACTATGTTTAATGTCTGCGATTTCATATCAGACGTAATCGACCACTTGAATATACAAATTATTGATATGGCAATACTGTTAAAGTTTATAAGCATTCTGTTTGTTTTTCTAGGTGAGCGGCCACTTGTTATAAATAGCTTATGACAACAACAAATAAAATGTAAACAAATTGAACAAACTATAAAATAAACGATAATGGAAATTGAATTAGCTATTTATGAGGATTGTTTGAATTTAATAGATAAATTCTGTGAGACAAAAAATCCAAATTTTAAATCATTTTGTGAACAATGGAAAAATACTACATTCCAACATATTTATGCAGCCCAAACAACTGCTATTGAAGTGATCCAAACAACTAAAACTGTTCTACACTTAGCTAAACGTATTATATGTGCCAAAGACGAGTTGGGAAAACTTGATAATACACAAATAATTAGGCGCATTGGCGGAATCTATCTTATGTACGCTATTTATTTTAAACAACCAACAAAACAATACGTGAAGATACTTGTTAGTTACGAGACATGGCAGGATTTAATAAAGTTCATTGAAGAGCTGCCCAAAAACGAAATGGGATCTGAGGCACAATATATATTTTGGCAACTATATAAAATAGATGCTTTTCGTTTCACAGCGTTAGATTATGATGTGGGATTAGAAAAATTAGTGGATTATGATCAACTTTATGATATTCATAAAGGGAATAAATCCGAGGAAGTTGTAAGAGTAAAGTTGAAACAAAAACTTGTAGCGATAACAGAGACTGAAAAAGTACTACCGAACATGGTTGAACTAGAAATGAAGTATAATAAAACAAAAGAATCACTTGGTGAAAATAGGCCCAAAAAGTCACTTCCGCCAACAAAAATATTTCACGAGATTCAGGAAGCTATGAATGCTATACACGCTGTTTTGGACGAAAAAGACATACCAATTACAACAACGTCGAAGAATGATACAAATTATGATTTAAAAAGAAAAGAACTTAAACGAAAAGCAGCAGGCAGAAACGACACAACATTAAACTATGACGAATCTGACGACGATTCATTTCAACAAGATGGAGCCAAAAAACATTTCGGGAAATCGTCTGTTAGGCAACTAATGATACAAGCATTGCCGGAAGACATTAATGAAGACCTCAAAAACTCTTCAGCTGATGAAGATGATGCAGAAATTGTATCTTTATGTAAGGATAATGCAGATATTTTTCACAGTCCTATGTCAAACTAATTTATTTTTAAATCTGTAAATAAATAGTATATTTAATTAATTACCTGTGTCGTTTTTCCACAACCGGTATCGCCTTCTAACACTATAACTGGATTCTTGCGAATATTACTAATAATTTCATCTTTTGCATCATGTATTGGTAAGGTTTTGTCCCGCTTTAAATTGAATTCGTACCGGTTATATACACTATCTTCGATTTGATTCCTATCAACATCAACCTCATCATCGTCATCACTAAGTAGGCCTAACTCTTCCGGAATTACAGATATTCTCATTGATGAACTACTGCCTGAAATTTCGACCTAAAAATTTTCATGTTCATTTTAAAAAGTTGATAAGCACATTTCATGGATATATGTACCTTTCTGAATTTATTTGGATACTTATCATCTTCATATTCCCGCTTGACATTGGTACTTGTTGATGGCATTTCCTCAACAATTGGCTTTGGGACTGGGGCACTTACGCGTTTAAAATCTTTTGATATATTGAAAAAATCTTCTATTTCATCCATTTTATTATAAACAATAAAAAGTTTTTCTTTTTATTTCATTAAACGTAAAAAGCAATTGCAAAATAAGAAACACTAGGATTGTTTGGAATCTTTTTTTATTTTGTTCGAAACTTTGGCCAGTGATGTTGATTTAATATGTTTTTCCATAAAGCTGCTTTTTAAAACAATATGGCCCCACTAGACATGAAATTGCAGATGTTTACCTTAATATGAAAATGTAAATCTTTTTTAGTATGAATATTATTTTTTTGAAGTTTAAACATTACTATTATAATATATTTTATGAAAACGATATTTAAACATAAAAAAATTAACTTTTATGCCCAAAATAAAGTCGTACAATTATATTAGTGTTTCTGAGATTTCATTTCAGGTGTAGCCGACTATTTTAATTTCCATATTGGCGCATATTGGGAACACTTAAAAATGTAGTGTTGCCAAGTTAAGTTAAGTGTGCGTTTTATAATTGTTAAACATTTTTCATAGTAAAAATTCAAATGTAATATTTTATTATTGTCTAAATATAACATTATGAAATTAACAAAAAGACGTGGTCTCCACATTACTAAAATGTCTCTCTCTCTTATAACTGTGTAATATATGCTTATAACAACATATTCATATTAATCATGTTAAAATTAATCTCGCGTGTAGACGACGATAAAATGAATTTTGTGTTTTTACAAAAATAATTTTAGAATAGCTCCTCTCTACATCCGCCTTGACGCAACTTATGGTGGCAGCTTAAACTGTCGCAGTTGACGCGTTAAACCAATTTCTGCTGATAGCGCACCAAACAAAAAGAAAATTGTGTTTTTTAATGGACTTTGGCGGTAATTTCAATAAAATTGCTCAAATTAACTTTTAGATTTCTTTTTGTAAATAAATATTGCATTAGATTTTTTTTGTTTGAAATAGTAAAAAGATGTCAGTGATAAAAATAAATCGAGATACATTGAATAAACTTACGCATGAATCTGTAGAAATACGCCTTCGCACTATGGAACAACTTTCATCAAAACTAAATCGAGCGCTGGCGCTTAATGAAAATATTGATTTTAAACCGGCCGATTTGTGTAAACAACTGATACGTTGGTTTGGTTTTTTACCCGTAGAGAGACCAGAAAAAGCATTGAATTTATTAAAATCAATATTAGAATCTCCAAAATATGGTACTCAAGCAATTGAAAAGCTAGGAGCAGAAAGAATAGTGAAGGAACTGCGGAAAATTCAATCTCTATACGATAGACATAGTGTGGAGTATAAAATTGTAAGCAAAATGAAAGAATACTTAAAGCAACATAAATTATTAACAAATAAAAATGGAATGGAATCCGAAGATGAAGAAAACATAGTTAGAGGCGTTAAGAGTATGAACATAGCAGAAGGTGAATTAGACGAATATAATGAAATATCTTGGTCACGTCCATCTTCATCGGACTACACGTCCATGAAGTTTTTATCAGATATTCTAATAAACAAGTTTGCTTCAACTGTAGAAATTGAAAATGCTATACAACATTTGCAAATAACTATGCATGATTATCCGGTTGAATACTTTTTACAACCGCCTCATATCTTTCGAAATCTCCTGCAAATTTTCGACTTTCGCAAAAATACAGAAAAACAAGATGTTTCGTTGGATATGGTGGTAGCTACCTTAATGAAATTTCTGGATATTATGGAGAAACAATTTAAAATATCGAAAAAGTCTATAATGTTTCCACATTCATACAGCAATAAAAATGGAGTTGGAAAGGATTCATTGCAAAATACGTGGCAGTTAAAATTTGGAAAAGCATTGAACGAACTTTTCGATGCTACTGTTTTACATTTGGAATCTTACTCTAATTACGGTAATGTTACACCAATTGTTTGGGAGTTGATCTTTAAGTTACTTCATACAATACAAGAAGTCGATAGAAATATAGAAACCTCATACCTGTATAAAATAGCGTCCGTTGTATCTAATTTAAGTATAAAATTTGGTGAGACAGAACATTGTGCCCGTCTGCGTTTACACCAAATGCTTTTGATATTTTTGCTACAAGAAATTGCGCAAGTAAATACACGACACGACCCCTTAAAATCAGTAGAGGTATATGAACCGATATTGAGAGATTATACCATCAAATACTTTTTTAAAGCACGATATAAACTTTTGGAGGATCTTGTTCTAAAAGTTAATAAATCTTTAAATGAGAAATATGACTTGCTGAAGAATCATGAAATATCAATTGAAATCGCAGTTCAAATGTTAGCTAATAGTTCAAAGTGGTCTTGCCGGGATATAATAAAAGAAGGGCCGTCTATTTGTGCAGTCCTAGACTTATTGCAAAGTAAACAATTGATTGATGTGCTTTTTACAGCAACAATTCAATCAATACCACTTTATAGAGGAAATGTACAATTGAAAGAAAAAGCTATACAAATTATATTAAGAATGTTAAATCTTACTTATATGCCGTTGAAAGTATACATTTATGATAAATTAAGTGCATCTTTCAAAAAACATATAGGCTGTTTAATGACCGGTGAACGTTATATAGTTGAGTTTTCTAATATTGAACTATTGGAGAGTCAAATAATAGGAGTACCACTTAACACAGAATTACTACAACAAATTGTTCATGATAGCTTTGAGTGTGCTTATGATAAAATTCAAAAGAATTGTTATAAAATATTAGAACTGTTGTTCCAATCTCAAACCTTATTCGGTACCAGTTGGTGGATCCTATCTCCAATTCTAATACCTTTATTACCGTTACTTAATTGCTGCACACTTTCGGATAAATTTATGAATTTATTGCTCAAATTATATGATCCAGACCTAAAACATCTATCGTTTGTCAATGTATTGCAGGGTAATTTAGGATTTTTATTTCATGACAATGTGGAACGACGTTCAGAGGCACTTACTCGTTTAGTTTACATATTGAACTCTTTAAAAGATTCTCAAAAGTATATGCCAAATTTACTCGAAATTAGTGATACCTTGCCAAATGATATTTGTCTACAAAATACTCCACGTGAATATCGTCATTTATTCAATGATCGATTGCCAATACGAACTGATGTTGTGAATTCTTTATACAATTTATTGCACCTTTTGGATTCGCCTGATGTAGAACCTTTGATTCGTAAAACTACACTCATGCAACTGAACGTTTTATGTAACAATTGGCAAGTTACAGGAGAGTTATGTAATTTGGCTGCTTACTACCTAATACTACAAGCGTTGGAAAATGCTTTGCTTCAATCTTCCGAATTAGATTATCCAGATGCTGCTGTGCCTGCCATAAGCATTTTAAACAAATTAATGCTATATGATTCATCTTTTCGTTGTGAATTAGCGGAATCTCCAAATATATATGTGCTACTATTAAGAGCTCTCATAATGTTCCATCATGACATTCAAGTTCGCCAGGATGCCACAATGTGTTTATTTCAGTTGATGTTCTGCGCACAGCTCATAACTACTGAGAACTCTATTGAAGGGCCCTTAATATTGGCGAATATTCAAAAGCCATTAGAAATAAATTTGCGTTCCATTTTAAGTAATAGAATTCAACAAGATTCTGAAAAAGTTTCTGCAATATTCGCATCAGCATTGGAAGAATTCCAATATTGGCGGATGGTTGTCGCTTCTACCTATTTTGATGGTCTTGAGAATATTTCTCAGAAATCAATTTCATTAATGTCACAATTGGATATTAGTGATAATTTAAAATTGACGAGTCAAGATATACGTTTTATACGTGCTACTCAGCCTTTTGTTGCACTCCAACGTCTGCTAAAGGCAGCTTCGAATGCCACAGAACATCGGTCATTGATACAAGCATGTATTCTTCTAAAACAGCAATTACTAATGCTTAATATAGCAAATACATATGCAATAAATGATCAGTTTTGTCTGCAGATAAACGATATTTTAAAGAAATATTTGCAAATGCCACCCGGAAACAATGCTGATTTAGAGTTATACGAACATTTGCTTGATGTTGCAAAAATATGCATAACAATTCCACTTCTTCCAGTAGTATTAGAGATATTTAAAATTTTAATGAAAGATTCGCATCATGCTCTTATCACATTAATTACACAACGCGAAGAACTTCATTTACGAATATTTAATAAAATTACAGAACTTCTTAAGTACTTGATATATACACACAACAATTTCATCCAAAATCACTTTAATCCCTCCGAATGTAGTACATTCTATAGCAATTTATTTGATTTGTTTGTAGAACGTTGCTTGCAGCTATTTGAAATTCGAGACTTACAACGTGTCCGTTGCTTCCTATGTCTTTTGGTAGCCATTAGTTCTTGCCAACTAGAAATGCCAGATCAGTTGATATTTTTTTACTGTCGTCGTTTTGCTCAACTTTCATTGGCTTTAAAATCATTTACACTAACTGGAGCTCAATGGCACAGAAATTGTTTATTGGTGATTTTACAACTAAGTGATCAAATGCAAAATTCCAGTGAAAATTTCCGCTTTAATGCTGGTTTTGTCAAATATTTAAGTGGTTTATGTGGGCATAATGATGTAGAAGTAAGAACGTTAGCTTGGAGTATTCTTAATGTTACTGCAAAAACATTGCCAATTGAAAATTCAGAAGGAGAAAGAAAAAGTTCCGATATCTCTGGCAAAGAATTGCTAGTGAACGAATTGTCTTATTTACCTGGAGGTTTTATAGCCTGTTGTCTTAGCACATTATTGGACGTAGAAGAAGCAATATCAGTCCGCCACTTGGCTGGACAATTAATGGTTGTTCTAATTCAATCTCACGAACAAGTGGAAGAAATTGAAAGTCTTATGGAAAAATATAATTTTGTGCGTTTGGCAACGGAATCTTTAACTTCCAGTGTTTGCGTGCTTGATAATCAAATACCAAAAAATGTGGATACTTGTACAATAAATTTGACTACATGTGAACTTATCAGTTGTTATTCACTCATTTGTATTGAGCTATCGTTACGAATGCCTGCTTTTCTTGATGAATTGTGTACAAAATCGTTTATGTTTAAATTATATGAATTTCTAAAACAGCCTTCGCCAACACGACTGCATAGTGGGTATTTAAATATGATAGGTCACATCTGTCGATTATACACCATGTGTTATTCAAATAATTTTCCATTCTTGCAACGGACAATTTGTCGCGATCCTGTGTGGCTAAATAGCTTTTGTCAAATATTATTTGGAATTGTATCGTTATCCGAAGA
The DNA here is from genome assembly GCA_014858695.1 of Chrysomya rufifacies. NCBI lineage: Eukaryota > Metazoa > Arthropoda > Insecta > Diptera > Calliphoridae > Chrysomya > Chrysomya rufifacies. The sequence continues at coordinate 5,149 of JACGTJ010002087.1, read as the reverse complement.
ATTGTATGTTATAAATAATATGTTACAGCTGCTGTTGATGCTTTGCAAAGATTCAACGGCACTAGAACAGTTTTCTCTTAAGCTTCAGGAGTATTCAAACGATATTGTTAAACTCTTTCAAAATTCTCTTGCCATTAAGAACATCAACACAGATCTACAAAGTTATACACTTTCTCTTCTAAGTTTTTTTCTAATAAAATCACAAACTGTACAAAATAATGACCAGAGACTTAATAATGATATTCAAAATTTATTCGAAAACAAAAATGTTTTAGTCGAATCAACAATATTTAAAGATAAGTTTGAAAGTGATAATAAAGAAAATAATAAGAGCCTGGAGAACGAAAAGCGAAATGTTTGTGGCATTGAAAATATTATAAAAAGGTGTTCGAACAAGAAACAAAAAAACAATTCTGAAAGTGAAAAACATTTGGATAATCAAAAAGGTAAGTGTTAAATTTTGTATACTTTAAGCATATCCGAAATGATATGAATTATTATAAAAAAATCCGGAAATAACATAAAAATAAAATACATAATATGCCTATAAAACCCAAACTCTGTAACAAAAAAGATCAATACGTATTAGGATATAAACCGTATATTAAAAAATGTTTGAACGAATAGGACCTTTTGCCTGAGATTTTTGAATATAACATATTTTACCGGATTTCGTTCGGTGCGCTTTTTCCTCTCAATATCAGGTTTTAAAACTAAAATTTTTAGCATCATGCTACGTATATCAGAAACGTTTATGTATATTTGAGTATAAATTAGCTTTAGTCATACTTCAAAGAAACACTTTAATAATGTTAATTAATTATAATTAAGATGTTTAATTTTTGTATCTTGAATGTTGAAAAATTTTTGAGAATACTTTAATGCAGCCATTTCTAAAACGTTGCACTATAAAAATTTGCTTTATAAATAAATTTGTAAATAAATCCTTTATTCACTGGACTACGTATACTGCGAATATAAAGGAGATAAAATCAGTTTTAAAATGAAAATCAAATGAAAAATATAATTAGAAAACTATTAGAGAATTTTAGAAATATTCCATTAATTTTATCATACAATTTCTGTAAGTGTTTTGTTTTTATATCTCAGCTAATGTCCTTTGTTTTCTTTTAATTTTGGAGAATTTATTTTAGCATGAGATATAAAAACAAAAGAATTACAGAAATTGTATGATAAAATGAATGGAATATTTCTATTTTACTTTTTAATAATTATCCACAAAGAAACAAACTACTTTGTTAATTAAGGTTATTCAAAAACGAATCAAAATTTTAAATTTTAATTTATTGATATTTTTGTTATTTTTATTTTTTTTTTATTTAGAAACAAATAGATCATCTATTTCGGAGCATATGTGTATCTCGTTAATACGACTTTTTACACATCTTTATCCAACAAAAGCCTGTAAATTTTCCATACCTCCAAATGCAAACCAACATCATGTCACCGAAACGCTAGCTTTAATCCTTAAACAATCTTCTGTCGCTCAAGAAACTGCACACAATCTTAAATTGCATGAAACAATTGTAAAGATTTTTAAAAACTTTCTTGATGAATTTGCAACGACTTCTTGCTCAACATTTGTAAAACGAAATGGAGAACATAAAAAATTGGCTGTTATTAAAAATCTTCAACTTTTACTTAAACTGTTAATCAGTTGGTATTCGTCGCCTACAATGTTAATCACTGACAATAGTCTGGCATTGGATTACTCAAAAATTTTAATACAAATTTGGCCATGGTTAGCATATTCAAGTGACTTAAAATTGTCGGTTTTGCAATGTTGTGCGTTTTTAAGTGAGCGTTCCCTTGTAGTATGCAAGCAATTTTCCATTCACAATAATGGTTCATTTCCACACTCCGTCCTACAACTAGTTGCAAAGATGATGAGCACAGAGACTTTGAAATTAAGAGCGAACAGTATCGATTGCAGTAATTTTATGAACGCCGGTCTGCGTGTATTGATTAATTGTTGCTCGTGTGTGGAGGGAAGAAATGCTCTTAATAAAATTCATGTCTTGGATATATTTGACAGCCTTTTTCCATTTAATTGTAAAGCACCGCAACTGAAAATAGATATTGTAATTGCTTGGCTCGAGTTTTGGGAATTGTTTTCACGTTATGACGAAGGAGCTCAATCACGCCATTTGAACGCATTATGTTGTGTTGTAAATAAATCAACACCTGGTTGTGCGAAACGTTTACTGTCATTAAAGATTTTACGTAATATGGCGTTTTTAAATTCTAATCGATCTACCCTTATTACATCAGATGATTTTACCTTCACTCTTAATCAAATTGTTTCTCAGCCAATAAAGAATTCCGTTGAAGAACAATTAATAATGTGTGTAGCGTTATGGAAGTTGATTTCTGGTGGGATTAAATTTGTTGCAATGATACGTGGCACGAAATTAGCAAAGAATCTACGATTGCTGAAAGAAAATCTTACATGCACAGAAAATGAAAAAGTGGACACTGTGAAACATTCAAACGACTTGTTGAACATTTTGAATATTATTTTTAAGATATTTAATAACTAATAATTAAAAAATAATTGTTGTCTATAAAAACTATTCGATCTTTTAATATAATATTGACAATTTTCAAGTTTGTTAAAGCCAAATAAATCAAGTTTGTTCAAGATCTCCATACACGACAAGATTATAATCTGAAATTATTTGAAATCTATTACTAATCTATTTATTCTATGCAATGAATTTTTGCGAAAATGATGCAAGTGTATGATCGTATATTAGTAACATGTAAACAAAAATAACATAAATAGAAACATGAACAAATTCAAGGTAACGTAGAATAAATGGGCATAAAATCGAACATATTCGCAGAAACGTATCTATACTACATAAAGAAATATTGAACAAACATAATATATTTTATATTAACTTAATGTGCAATGTAAGTGAATAAATGGGTATATTTTTGCCCCAAGTTCCCTTTTACAATTTAGTGGTGTACCTAAATAATAAATATTATATTTATGACATATAGATCCATTTTTATGGGTTCTTTTTCTTACAACAGACATAGCTTGACCTAGTGCTTGTGATGCATAAGTGACATTAAGTATTTTTCTTCAGAAATTCGTTTCAAATTACAAAAAGGATGTACAATTAATAGCAGATTATACAAATACACATCTTACAAATTAATGTTTTTTTTTTTCAAATTAAGATTGAATTTATTGTTGCAGAGATATCGATTACATAAAATTAATAATTATTTTGAACTCCAATTAAATATTTTTAAAATAAAGTATTGCAACCGCTTTTTCTCAGAACAACTTCCAGGTGTATTGACATTATTTGCACCAAATTTTGACATTTCTTGGCCGAAATTTCGTAACATTCTACTTTTAAAAATACCTTTAAATTGTTTGTTGAAAAAATCGGTTGTTGTCTAACTTTTTCAAACCATGTATGACTTTGGATTTTCAAAGGGATTTCGTTTTGGACATTGACAAATGCTTAGCATTACATAAGATCCAAATTCCGACACTTAAATCTGCGTTTCTTTGAGACCCCATTTCTTATTCAGTCCCAAACCTATACTGAAACACCACGGTGCTTTAAGCTAGATGTTATGTTTTTGAAATTTAAGACATTATTAGACTTATTTCGGCACTATATTATCGTCCAAAGGGCTCAAAAATGTTGAATTTGTGTCCTTTACTAAATATAACACATTTCTATAACTTAAAAGATTTAGATTTATATAGATCACCATAGGTTAAGCCTCCCTCTTGCCTTAAAAATAAGTATATTGCGACCATGGACATCATTCACTCTGAGTGTGTTACGAATGGTTCCGCTACATAATTTTGTTGATAGAGCTTCCCTTAATTCATTCTTTACCCTTATTTATGATTTTGAGCATTCATATCCGTTTTATTACTTTTTCTATAATTCAACGACATTTTTTAATGATATCACAAATGTATCCAACTGTTTTGCATTCATTATCATGTTTAACAAACATTTTTCTCTCAGAAGTTATTAAATCGCTTCTTGTGGGCATTTCCAATAATAAAAAAAAATCACAAACAAAATAAAATTACCGTATTTATTATATATGAGCTATCAATTACTATTTTAACAAAATATAACAAAAAACTCTATAATTAACAAAATTTCGCAGAAATAATAAAAAAAGACAAAATATTTTTGGCGTTAAATATAGGAGGTAATTATAAGAAAATCTCATAACATTGTAATGATTCTGTCATAAATGTCGGCTTTGTTGTATTTTCAGTACTTTACAGAAATATTATTGAATCAATTATTGAATGTTGTGGTATTTCATTGAAATTGTTCTACATATGTTAAAATCCGTTTCGTATGTATAAATAATAAATTAACAATAGATCTCGTACCAACACCACATTGTTCGGGCAAACAAATTTTGGGTAAAAGGAAACCGAAATTTTTCACAAAACAGAGTTAATTCATTTCCCTTTTAATACAAATTACCCCGAGCTTTTTCTTATGTCTGCCAAGTTCGAGTTCAGTTCTAGTTCAGTTTTAGTTCAGTTCTAGTTCGATTATAATTCAGTTCTATATCACTTTTATAGTGATATATTAAATAACTCCTTTATGATACCCTGCATCTTGATATGCTAGACCGGTAGTAATTGCTATCAAAAAATGATGTGGGGTATATTGGATTTGTCATTCCATTTGTAACATGTTAAAATATTCGTC
>JACGTJ010002073.1:9859-21857 GCA_014858695.1 Chrysomya rufifacies | reverse complement strand
CTTAGACGAATATTTTAACATGTTACAAACGAATATTTAACGTGTTTAAATGGAAAATTTGAAACAATTAAAACAAAATATTTCTTTTTTTTAATACCAAAAGTGTTTGAATATATTTAAATATACAATAAAGGACAAAATTATTACAATAACTTGTAAATTTACTACTTTAAAATAATAGACATATTAAAGCAAGAAAATAATAATAATAGTTAATATTATTTAATAATATTCTTTTAATTTAACAAAATTTAAATAAAGAGCTAGCGTTTTTTCCATATTTTTCTTTTTTTTATAATTTATTTATACAATTTTTGTTTGTGTTTAATATAAATTAAAATTTACCCTTAATATTTTTAACTAGATTTTATGTATTTTTTTCCTTCTTAAAAATTCTTTTTTTTTATCTTAATATATATTTTTAATATAATTTTAATTTCATTATAACTGTTTCATTATGTCTCTTCTAAATGTATGGTAAATATAGCACTTAATATGTAATTAAATTAATACAATTATATATAATCTTTTGTATTTTTTACGTTTTAATTAATTGTTATTTGCATGTGATAGGTTTTTTTTATTTGCATTATTTAACAAGAATAATAACATTTTTTTAAACAAAATAACATAAATATTAAAAACACATAGAAATAATTTATATTAAAAAGTTTTTATTGGAGTTATAGTAAAAAAAAATCAAGTTGAAATGTTGGGATTTATAAAGAAATTCTATTAAATTTGTTTTTCTAGTATTAGATTTACAGATTTTATTAAAATTTCTGCCATTCGTATTTATTTTTTCATAAAGCAATGCAAAAAGCTAGCCAGGCCATCATACTAAGTTATATGTAACTAAACTTACATATAACTTATAGAACGATTGGAATAAAATAGCATTAAATTTTATAGAAAAGCTAAATTTACGTAATATCGTTAAATTACAAGTATATTTCATATACTTGGCGACTTGCATGAAGTAATTGATGTAAGTTCCCATTTGTACAGGACTAGGCAAAATAATGAGCTAAATCGAATGATATATAACACATAAGCGTAGATCCATAGTAAAATCATATGCTCCAAATTGTCAAATTAAAGACAAATTCAGCGAGTTTTGTTTAAATGGTCGCCCAGCCTGACAGCCAGACGGACGGATATCGTTAAATCGACTCAGAAAGTGATTCTGAGTAGAAATTAGCGAGAACTGAACTAGAACTGAACTAGAACTGAACTAGAATCAAACTAAAACTGAACAAAGACTGAATTATAAAGTAAATTTAAACAAAAAAAAACTACAGCAGGCATTAACTCATGTTGGAAAAACGAACACAAAAGGGTAAAGAAGAACTAAACAAAATTAAACACAAAACTTACATCAGACTTTAATTCATGTTGGACAAACGAAAACAAAAGTGTAATATAGAGGTAGGTAAGTATTAAAAAAATTACTTAAGACTGAAATATATAACAGCGAGAACATATCTAGAACAGATCAAAAGTTTAAGTCTAATAATCATACTATCAAAGTATTAGAATTTACTAATTTTGAGAGACGAATTGGGAATAATCTCTCAAAATACCTTACTTCTCTGGGAAAACAAAAAAAGTCGATCCTGCAACATTGTAGACTAGGTCAGTGGATAAATACATAATAAATTTTAATAGGTTTTGTCTCTCCATCAACATAATTTGAGTCAAATTTAAACAATTTACCAAATATTTTAAACCGTTAAACCATTCCGAGGAATAGTTGAAATGATATACCGTATATAACTATTTTCAATATGCTAGTTTAGTATTTAAAAGATTTATTTATGACAAATTTCGACGTTAAACACATATTTAAGCATTTAATGTGGTAAAATTTGGCCATTTTCAATAACTATGTGACAAATTTCAGAAAAACATTTTTTGAAAAGCGACCTATACTTTGTTTATAAGGTTAACGTCGACAGACAGCTAGCCAGACGGACGGACGGACATTGCTAGATCGACTCAGAAAGTAAATATATGTTGAACGTTATCAAGGTTTTCTATGCACAAACTTATTATGCTTTATCCACTAATGGTGATTTAGGATATAACAAAAATTTATAACAAAATTTAATAAAAAAAAAAACAAATAAGATTATTCGAACCTTTGATAACCACCATCAAAAGAGGTTAAATGAAATTAATTCTGAAGTTGGCAGAATGTGGGCGGCCAACGCCCATTTATCCATTTGCACATACAAATGTGGTATTCATGTTATGATATAGCAAAGAAATTTCATATTTTTCAATTTGGACATTTTTGGTTTGCAACCTTTACTCTACTATCTAATGATATACCCAAAATTTCATCACTGTAGCTTCTTCCGTTTCATATTTTTGACATAGAATATGCTAAAATCCTACAAAATGGTGGATTTTTATGGAGTTTTTCCATACCAATACCAAACAAACCTTATATAAGAGAAATATTTGTGCCAAATTTCGTCTTCCTAGCTCATCCGGTGCGGTCTCTATCGTGCTTTCAACAGACAGACAGACAGACGGACGGATATCGCTAGATCGACTTAGAATCTTACCAGGACCCAGAATATATATATTTGTTAAGGTCTGAGACGAACATTTTAACATGTTACAAACCGAATGACAAACCCAATATACTTCCCATCATTTTTTGTGATGCTGGGTATTAGAAAACATTAAAAAAAAACCCAACATTTCTTCAAATCAATTTTTTTAAATTAAAAATTCAAAATAATATAAAAATTTCTAACTCTGCAATAAATTATAAGAGTAAATATGAGATTAAAATATGAATAAAGTTGTGAAGGTGGTTTAGGTGTATTGTATAATATATTGTAAATGATAAATAGTTTATTAATTTTTTGTTTAATTGGATGGCTGTCAATAATATAAATAACTATGTATTATACTTTATATATATACGAATTATATACTCATATAATAGAATATAGTTGAAGGTAAAATTATTTTATAACATTGTTTTATATATATAAATTATGACATTAAACATAGTATTTTTTTGTGTTTTTGTTTTTATAATAATGATAATAAATTGAAACAAATATAAAATAAAATTAATGTTATAATAAAAGAAATAATAATAGGAATATTTAAAACAAAAAACAAATATTTTTGTAAACATTTTTTTTTTCTTTTTAATGTATAATTTTATAACTTTTTTGATAAAAAATATATATTTAAAAATAAAAAAAATCGGTATTAAGTTAAGGGAAAATAACATTTATCAACTATTGTTTAATAATATAAGTTTTGTTTATATGCTGGATTTTTTATTTAATTTTTTTCTTCAGAGTACTTTCTGCTTAAATATGAGTTTTGTTTTGTATTTTTTTTTTAATTATTTTATTTTATAAAGTTAAACCTAATTAAACTTATTTTGTTCTAAATATATATATATTTTTTTTATTTTTTTAATAATATTTTTTAGTCTTTAAACATTTAAGAAAAATACACTTTTTTTACTAATAAAAATTATGTTTGTTTGTTTGTTTCTTTCTTTCCTTTATATTTTAATTATAATTAATTCTTATATACTAAATATACGAAAAAATAATAGAAAAGCGTGAAATTTGATTTCCGCTTAATCCTCAGTATTTTGTTTTTGTATTTTTTTTATAATTAATTAAAAAATAAACCTTTAAAATTATGTATAAAAAGAAATTGAAAATAATTTAAAAAAAAAATGTTTAATAATTTTCTTGGTTTCCTTTTTATTATGGGGAGGGGGTTTTTTCGCATTTTTGTTAGCTAACTATTTTCAGTTTATAGTTAGGCAGCGAGACTGGAAGCTCATTAGCAAAATAATGCTTTTTAGACATCTACCAGCTCAAGGACGTCAAGAAGAATCCATAGAGTGCAAAATTGTTAGTTAGATACACACACACACAGATTTAAGCTATATTCAAGGGGGGTGATGTATGCTTCTTTATTATATCATATATGTAAGTATTTAAGTGTAAAAATCTATACATTATAATGTTATATTTTTAATTATTAAGTTTAAATATATTAACAATGTTTTTTTTTAGATTTTTAAACAAAAATATTTTAAATTTTTATTAACAATTATGCCCATAGATAATATAGAAGTACAGCAATACATATACTCAAATGAACACGATCTATCTTGAATAAAAATAAGTGACAAAACCAAGTCAATGATTCCCAAATGCAGTTCATAACTCACAAAATTTCTAAGGGGATCTCTAACCGTCTGAAGATTTTCGTTTTATTCATAAAATCTTTTACGCAATTGGAATGTAAACGAAATCTCAATATATATTTTCAAAACTAACGAAATAATTCTCGATAAATTCTTTTAAAACCCTGTGATATTGTAAATATTATTGAGACCATATTAGTAAGGCCTCAAAAGGGGGCCGTTTTTGTAAATGAAGTATTAATAAAATTAAATTATTTACGTTCTAATTATAATCTCAACATGTTGTCGTCAAGTTAAATTTGAAGCCTTAATATTTACCAAATAATTTTCAGATTCAGATTTTAGCTATTTGCTTCTAGAATTTATGTATGCAAGACTATATTTTGGTTAGTATTTTGTGTGATATAAATAGTTTAACAAAAAAACATAATAAAATTATTTCTTTTGAAAAGATTGAGAAACATATTTGCAGCTAAAAACAAGTAAAATTTTTATAATCCCTCAAGTGTGATTAAACCAACATAAACGGTTGTCAGAGATATTTATCATTTATATGAACATTTGCTTAAGAAAATCTAAATTTTTATAAAATTAGGATATTTATGAAATTTAAATCCATAATTCGAGATATAGTTATTTATATATTGCAAACAAATCATTAATCAAGACAAATTTTGATAAGTTTTATCAAATTATTTTAAAAGTTTATTCTGGAATTATTATTTTTATAAAAATTGTTAGTCTATATAAAACATAATTGAGTCTATATAAAACTTTACGAAGTGAAATCGCTAAATATTTTTTATATTGGTTAGTTTATATGATTCTTCATTGACTAACAAAATTTGTTTGAGCCCTATTTTTTTGTAAAAAAAGTTAAATTTTATTATAATAATGTTAATATCAACATTTTTTTTTACAAATTTTATGCCATTTTCAAAAGTTTGTTTTCTATAGGAACTAATTTTTAGTCTATAATTTTCAGATTCAGATTTTAGCTATTTGTTTCTAGAATTTATGTATGCAAGACTATATTTTGGTTAGTATTTCGTGTGATATAAATAGTTTAACAAAAAACATAATAAAATTATTTCTTTTGAAAAGATTGATCCCATTTTTACCAGAAATCTATGACGTTTTAATGATCCTTACGGAAAATCACTTTTAACCAATGTCATTAGGGAAAAATATTGAGAATTTTACTTTGATTTCAATGTTTCCCAGTTAAATTAAATATGTTTTCCAATATAAATTGAATATGTTTATGTCTGTATATTAATTGTACATTTATACAACATTGCACAATTATCTCATTGATAGTTTATAACAGAGAACATGATTTTCATTAAACTTCAGAAAGAATTCATCATCATAAACATGACTATAGAAAGTCATTACTCCTTTTCTGTTGTAAATTCCAATTGATTTCCCGAATTTTTTTTAACATTCTCAATTTTAAAAAAGGAACAGGGAACCATTTGCACGAATTAGAAAAAGAAATCATGAATCCAATATACTTTTATTAAAACTTATTATTTCAACATTACTTTTCATAATTATAATTGCATATGAAAGTTTTCGAACAATCATAGCGAGAAATCATTCAAATACAAATTGATTCATAACACTTGATCTTAATTCAAATTATTAATTTATATTATTAATAAATTAAAACAGAGAATCTGACTTCAGTCGAACAAAACTAATATTTTCGATATCAGTTTATTCACATTTTAAATATTTCCAAAAATTTCTACTTTTTAAGTGAATATTTTTTTCGTTTATGTATAAACTTTTTGCAAGTCTTTTTATATTAAATACTTCAGCTGGCGAATTTAGTGTGACTTTTCATTATCTATTTCTTTAAAACAAAAGTTAATTTCAATGACTTTAGTCTTCTTTGAAAAATTTAAAATGTCAACTTAAATTGACTTTATTATAACGATTAAAAAGAACATGTTAAAACATATTTTGTTCAACATTTTTAAACCTTTAAAGGACATAGGTTTCGAAAGGCTTTCGACTTATTTGTTATGCGTTAAAACTTGAAGACATTTGCACATTTTATTTATTTTGTCTATACTTTTAATTGAAATCTTATGAAAGTTTAGTGATAACATTTAACCCTTTAAAGGACCCAACTAGCTTAGGGAATGTTTTGTTTTTTCTAACATCTACCTTAGGCAATATTTAATCCTCTAAAGGACAGGATTTTCAAAATATCTTTCACTTCATCAAAATATACAAACATGTTTCATTTTTAAAATGTGCATATTTTCTGAAATCTTTAGAGGATTTTTGAGCATACAAATTTCCAAACAGTTATGTAAACTCAATTATTTTTTTCATAATAAAACTGAATTTTTAGATATTTGCTCAAGTCTCAGATGATTTTAACTTTTCTATAATCATGAAGAGATTTTGTTACTTCATTTTTGAAGTTTGTTCTTATTCTTTTCATTTGTCCTTATTCTTCAATTATGTATTTTTAATTTTAAAGTTTTTCTTTTTAAATTTCAATTATAAAATTTTAACATTTTAGAATATGCAGCTCAATAATCTTTAACATAAATCCTTTAAGCTGAATAATAAAACTGATTACCTTTAGCTGGAAAATAATCAATTTTGTTTAATATTTATTACAATTGTTATTATTGAATTGTATAACTTATGGCTTTTACAAATTATATAAATTTTTATGTATTTTTATTATCACACTTTTCTAAAAGTTTCTAGCATTTCGTTCTATTTGCTAAAATATATGTAAATATTAAAAACTCTAACCAATTTAAAATAAAAAGAAATTTAAAATTTTGTTGGTTGGGCAAGATTGTACACTATGTTTATGGCATAACAACCAAAAGATTTATTTGTAAAAGATCTTTTTTTTTTTTTTTTTTTTTGTTTTTAAAGTTCTATACTTTATTATAAAAATTTACAATTTTTTTATACAAAAAAAAATAGGAAAACATTTTGCCAAAAATTAAAAAAAAAAAAATCAAAAATATTAAAAATAAGTTAAAAATTTGTTTTTTAAAGAAGTTTTTGAAATTGTTCTACCATAAGAAATTTAAAATTCTTTTAATTGAAAAGTAATAATATGTAATATTAATAATGGAAAAACAAAAACATTGTCAATAAATTTACCTTAATAAACACAGTTGTTTCTATTCTATTATGTATAATGTATATATAATCTTTTTTTTTTGCATTTTGATTTTTTTCTTATAGTTTTCTTTTGTTAAACTTACAACACCTTACGCTTAAACCCAGTTTAAACCTAACAACAATTATATGTATATATATAATAATATAATATAGTCTTACGTCTTCTGATCGTTGAACACGACTGTTTTGTTTGTTTTGTTTATTTATCTGTTTAAATGAATGAATAAAACTCACTATTCTCGGTTTATTCTTCATTTTGCTCCCGCTGTCGCTGTAGCAGCCATGGACGTCGCTGACGATGATGCTGCTGCTACTGCTGAGGCTGTTACCGCTGAAATTGATTGCACAGCACTGCTGTCGTGTGTTGATTTCTGTTGGCTATGTGTGGATATCGTAGAGTCGGACGCACTGTTACCAACAATTTGCTGTTGTGATGGCTGTTGTTGTTGATTGGCAGGTGTAGTGGCAGCTGTTCCCGCGCCCGCTCCAGTGGCCGCTTGTGAATAATCTAATTTGTAAATGGCGCTACGCGTTACATCATCCATGGAGGCCTCTTGACATTCACGGCCAGTATGTGTTTGCGAGCCACAATTATAGCAGGACATCGGTTTGTTTGTGGTCAATCCCACCGTCGTTAGTGACGTATAGGGTGAAGCAATGACTGTGGCTGCCGGTGTGGTTTGCTGCAGTTGTGGTGGCGGTGGTACTTGTTGTGGTGTTGGTGGTTGACTTACAGCCTGTGTACTGACAACAGCTGCTCCACTATTTGTGGTTCTCAGCGCTACGGGGGGAGCTCCGGGAGGTGCCGCACCCGATAGAAATGTTATACCGCCAGTGGGATGATAAGCTGTATACAGGAGCTCACCGGTGGGCGGTAACTGAAAACTCGGCAGACGGAAATTGTGTGGTGGTGGCGCCATACCTGGATTATGAGTCATTAGGGGTGGTCTGGCTGAGGTGGCTGCTATGTGTTGTGCAGCAGCATGATAAGGATACGTGCCATTGTATTGTTGCTGGAGTATCACCGAATTTGTTGAAATGACATTTCCCAATGTTGCACCGCCAGCACTGGGAGAACTTATGAGTACCGTATTGTTGCCCATCATGTTATTGTTGCTTGAAACCACATTAGCTGGACTACCTGCCGTATTGTTATTGGTCAAAGAGGATTGCATGACATTTGTGGAGCCTGCACCGCTTCCCATTAACATTTCATTAGCATAAATGGGTTGTTGATTAGATGGTTGCTGTTGTTGCTGCTGCTGAGGTTGAGCGTAAATAACCGTGCTGGTGCTCATCACATTGTTACCACCGCCACCACCAGCATTCGAAGATAACAACTTATCAGAACGTCCATTCAAACGAGTCAAGCCTAATTGCTTATTGTAACTCAGCTGCGAAGGCTGATGGTGTTTTTGTGTTGGCTGTTGTTGTTGCTGCTGCTGAGATTGTTGAATATCACCACTACTGGCTGACATTCTCATGGCAGGATTAGCAACATTGTTCATCATAAGAGTTGGCGTTTCTGGAGGAGAAATTTCTCCCGAAGATCCATTCGATGATCCCGTATCACTTTTGTTTGAGTTCATACTCATCATTGTACTACCGTCCATACTATGATGTCCGGATGAAGACATGTCAGAAGATGACATTGACATATTTTGAATGCCATATGAGAGGCCAGTATTAACAGCAAATGTACCTTGATATTGCTGTTGATTAACTGGCGATTGCTGCTGCTGATGTGGTGGTATATAGGTACCCGACTTTATTCTTGGATGATTACCGGATCTTGTATAACCATTACGTATTAAATTTTGTAAATGATTTCCACTACCATCATTATTCATAACCACCTTTTGAAAAAAAATTAAGTTATAAAATATAAATATAAAGAAATAACTTTAACAATTAAAAAAATATATAGCAAAATTACCTCCTGTATTTGTTTCATATTCTGCGGCATAATCAACTCGTTGTTCATCAGTGGTGGTGGTGGTGTTGTTTCAGCAGAAGGACGTCTTATATTCTTCATTGATGTTTGTCCAATTCTTTGCATATTACGTACTTGTTGTGTATTATTCGGTTGCTGTCCAGTCTGCTGTTGCATACCACTGTCACATGATGATGTACGATTTGGACTTGTGGCACGACTACTAGCCGGTGACGATTGTTGACTTAGCATTGGAGAAGAGGCTTGTGGTGGATGATCCATTAATTGTTGATTGCCTGAAGTTTGTGGTGGTGCCTGATGATATTGACGCATTGCCCAGGAGGCATTGGGATGTGTTAGTATGGCGGCATTGCTGTTATCTGGAATGGTGATGTTTGAGGAAATCATATGTGGTATGCCATCAACGATTTGATGTTGCAATGATGGACCATCAGCAGTGGGTATTATCTGTAACAAAAGAGAGAGAGATAAAAATATATATTTTTTTTCATAGAATATTTTTGAGTAAATTTTCATAATTTTAAATCGATTGTAATCTAACAGCATTAATAAACAAAAATAATTTGAAATTGAGATTTCTTTATGTTGCATGTAGATATATTTTTTTTTTATATCTTTCAAAAACGAAACATTTTGATTGGAGGTAAAAACAAGTATTTTTCTAATTTATGTATGTTTTTCTTTAAAACTGCTTGTATGTGTTTTAAATTAATCTCAAATTTATATAAATATATACAAATTTTTATTCAATGTGTTTACAAAATCTAACCTTGTATTTATCCTTGAACAGTTATGAGTAATAGATTGAATAGATAAATAAAAAATTGCAATTAAAAATTTTATAAAAATTAAAATTAAGGAATTATCTACCTTTGGAATTGAAAATATTCTCGCATTCTAACAATGCTTTTAGGCTAAAATTGATTATTCTTTTTTTCTGATCAACTTTGATAAATTATTTGTATTCTCAAATCTCACTCTCTATTGGTATCAATAATTATTTTTTAATTGAATATTCTAGCTTTTTTTGGGTTGGGGAACTCTAGATGTTTAACTCTTATATTTTTAATATTTTTTATATTATTTTTTATATTTTTATGTTTATATAAAATTTTAGATTTAATTCAAGAAAACAGCTTTGGCTTTTTATATTACAATGAATAATTTAAATAAAAAAATAATTAAATTAACAAACAAACAAGGTAAACTAACAAATGTTTTTACGTTCACAGATTAAAGTCTCATATTTAAAACTAAAACGAAGTTGCAACAGAAAAATTAAAATTGAATTTATTACCAAAATTTTGATAAATATTGACATTATTTATTCCTAAATACCGAAAAAAAAGTAATTATTTTACAATGTACATAATTTAAGTACATAAATTTCCTACTGGGTTACTTCATTTTTAAAATTTGTACCAAACTTATAAAGTTCTAGGTTTTTAGTCAAATATTCGTTTTTTACTACAAATTCCATTAAGATTTTTCGAAAATTTATTTAATAGGTTTGTTCACGTTTAAATAGGATATTTAAAATCATTAAATATTTAAGAAATTTGCCGATTTAGCGAACCTAATAAATGCCAGGCCGGTTGGTTAAACAATATAGATCAGTTAAAGTTCTTTGCGAACCCTATTTAAGAAGCCCTAACGTAGACGAAAGCGTATGTTTTTACGAGGATAATGAGAATTTGTGAAAAAAAAAATTAAAAAATTAACATAAATTGCAAAACTTTATCGTTTTGCAAGAAAAAAATTATTATTATTAATTGAATTCATTACTTAAAATTATTTAAAGCTTTCAGCAGCAAAAAATTATTATGCGAAGTATTAAAAAGTCGAGTTAAATGAATACTCCAATGCATTAATAATAAACGAAGTAGTAAAATTACCCCATTTACAACTCTTAATTGATTTTGAAGTGATTGATAAAGAAATTCTGTAAAAATGGAATTTTAATTGGGGAATTTAAGTCATTCCGAAGAAAGATTTTTAATCGAAAGCCAAAATTGGAAACGTATAACTATAACATATAATAACTAAGAGGAACTCTGACAATTTAACACCCTATCTATCCATCCTGAACACGATGGTTTTCGCCCCAGTAGACGTTAAAAGCCTTAGAATAATAATGATTGGCGCGCGTTTTTATATCTTGTTTTCATTATAATTTTCCCATGAAGTTATATGGTCCTCTTTTAAATGTAAACATATACCCGCATAAGGTTTTATATGATGATGTTACCTGTCGCGTCCTATATGAAAACGGCCTAAGAAGGAAAATAACAGTTACAGGTATAGGGCAGGTATGTGTTCCGTCCCCACTTCCGTCACTCCGTTAAACTCTTATGTAACATATTCATTCTGAATACAGGGCAACATTATCGGGAAGGTTCTTAGACGGATATCTCAAACCTTTAAAGGTATTTTGTTGTATCAGTGCAATATATCGATCAACTACTCTGTCACGCGACGTAAAAATGAAAAATTTCAACTGAAATATAAAATCATACGGTTGTAAGGGAGTTCGAATTAAAGCACAGGCGACTATAATGATTTGCAGTTATTTTTTAACAAATGCCTATGAAAAGTTTTTAGATTTATAACCAAATAAAATAACTAACGTCAGATTGTAAACAATTACCCATCAGATCCCAGTACTTATTGAAATT
>JACGTJ010002072.1:7975-28490 GCA_014858695.1 Chrysomya rufifacies | reverse complement strand
AGCATTTATTTTATTTAACCTGTTTTGATGGTGGATATCAAAGATTCAAATATAATCTTACTTGTTTTTTTTGTATGAAAAATAAAAGAGCCCAATATAATTTGAACAGCATTAGAATGTAAATACTAAAATGGTATAAACAAATCTAACACAAGTGTGAAAAGTTAAATAAAAATTAAAAGTGCCAACAGTTTTGCGCAGAAATACCAAAGATTTAAAAATATGTAATCACTAAAGCTATTATTTTATATATTAAAACTTAAATCTTTCTGAAATATCTTAAAGAAAATTTCCACAAAAACGCTTTAATCGAAAAAAATAACAAAAATGTAAAAAAGGTTGTAAATTATTACAGACAATTTGAATATAGACACAAACTAATATGATTTCACAAGATCCATCATCAATCATTAGAAAACCTTTCCCATCTTTAATTCGAATAATTTATTTATTATTAGTAATTTATTTACTATAATAAGAATATAGTAAGTAACCAGTAAAATATTTATATTTTTGTAATTTTTAAGAAAAAATTAAAATAAATAAAATCCCTTGAAATAAAATTGAAACGAAAATTTTGTTGTTTTTCTTAAATGTGGTGTAAAAAATGCGTTTATTTTTTTGTCTTAACAATGAAGTTATTTGTTTCCATTAAAAAAAAAAAGAATTTGAACAAAGAAATTAATTTCTTTTTTTTTCTCCTATTTTAGAAAACCACAATAGTATAAATGTTGAACGTTTCTTTTTGAAAATTATATGGACTGCTGTAACTTGTTTATAATAAAAGTATTTTTTATATATAGTTTTTTTCTAGCTCCTTATCAAATTGTCTTTCTTAAGCAGCAGGAGCTGGATCTTGAAAAAATAAAAAAAACTTTGTTCAAGATAAAATAATAAATAAACAGATACAAAATTGAATTGAATTGTTTGTTAATTTAATTATTTAGAAACGGGAGCTTGTCTATCAACAACGGGTTGTATAGTTTTACCACCAAAGATTTGACCCCAACCAATTAAACTGTTAAAAGAAAGAAAACTCATTAATTTATATTTTAACACATAAGAAACAAAAGACTTACCGCCAATGTTTCTCTACACGACGACTGAGAGCAATCTTTTCACCCTTTTCCGTACACACAGGAGTGGTCAAAACAATCTTAGCTAAATCTCCTCTGGTGGCAATAATACGACCACCGGTACTCAAAGAACCAATATTAACTAATAAAATTTCGTTCTTTTGTAATTTCTCAACACGAGCACCCTTCTTATCACCATCGGTACGTACACCCAACAAACGACGCAACAAATAATAGGAAATTTCCAATTCAATATAAATGTCGGGCAATTGACCAACAGCACCCAACACTTGACCAACCAAACGATCAGCACGACACAATGTAGGATCAATTTTTGTACCAACACCAATAAGACCTCCAGGCACAGCATATTGTAATTCATTTGTTTCAGCATATAAGGAGACAATACGCGAAAAGATGGGACGACAGGTAATATTACCTTCACTGTCCTTAGTTACAACACCGGGGCGTACTTCAATTTCTTGTCCTACTTTCAAGACACCGCATAAGATGGAACCACCAGCAACACCACCTTTTAAATCGTTAACTTCACAACCTGGCTTATTAACGTCAAAAGAACGAATAACAATAAGCCTGGGAGGAGCATTGAAATCACGTTGTGGAACAGGAATCTTTTTGACAATATATTCGCACAAGACCTAAAAGAAGTTATGATTTTTTAATTAGCTAAATTTTATGACTTTTTTGTTAAAACAATAGTTTGTGCCTTTCCAAAAATTTAAGTTTTTTAAATTATATTTTTTTCAAAATTAAATTTTTTTGGAAAAAAGTATACGTTTTTTAAAAAACAAAAATTTTCTCGAAAATCAATTCTACTTACATCAATATTATATTTCAATTGAGCTGAAATTGGAATAATTGGTGCTCCCTCAGCCACTGTACCCTGCACGAATTTTGTAATATCTTCGTATTGTTCCTTGGCTTGTGATTCCTTAACCAAATCGATTTTATTTTGTAAAATTAAAATCTGTTTCAATTTCATAATTTCAATGGCAGCCAAATGCTCAGATGTTTGAGGTTGTGGACACGATTCATTGCCGGCAATCAAAAGTAAAGCGGCATCCATAACAGCGGCACCGTTCAACATAGTAGCCATAAGNNGCCATAAGAATGTCGTGACCAGGGCAATCGACAAAACTTACATGACGTATCAGTCTGAAACGACCAGAACATGAGGGACGAGTGCAAGGTAGACTGTCGTCTTTGCTTGAGCTATCAGAAACAAAACATGCGGGACGTGGACATTTGGGATTGTCGCATTTATAGATTTTGGCATTGGCGTAACCTAAGCAAAGAGAGAAAGAACAAATAATATAACCAAATATAGAAATATTTGCAAATGAATTTAACAAAAAAGTAGCATATGTATCATTTTATCTCAGGTCAATTTTATTTATCAATCAAAAAATGAATCATAATAATATGTCTTAATTATAAAACTATAATAAATGATTAATAATAATAGCAGTGTTTAATCAACTTATTTTATAATTTATATAAATGTAAAAGAAAAATGTTGTACTTAAGCGTAAAGTTAAAATTTTTAAAATACATATAAACAAAAATATTATAAGTTATGGTACAATATATTTATTCATTCTTTTAAAAGATTAAACCATGTAATCTAAACAAGGAAAAAAAAACAGTTTTCTAAAATAAATTTAAAATAAAACTTTGCGACAATTGGCAGCACCACAACGACATGTTACTTTTTCGGCATCCGAAAGATTTTCATATTCATCCACTGCTATATCACCACGTATATAGTCAAAGGTTAATTCTTCCCCAGCTTTAATCGGTCTCAGAGTAAAAAATGCCAGCCGTGGCATATTTATGTCTAGATTATCAATCCAAAAGGGAAATACGGATAAATTGGGATCACAGGAATGGTTAAAGAAATGGGCTATGTTGCCATATAATGCAGCATCTATGGTGTACATGCTATCCGTATTATTATAGTCCAAATCAAAAAGATACGTTCTACCTATGGCATCGTATTGTTTGCCACGTTCATTGGCCTCTTCACATGTTATAATCTCACCTATGTATTCACTAACATATTCACCTTTTCTTAGGGGTTTTTCAGTTCTTACACCCCAACCGCGACCATTAGCGGTCTTGAAAAGTGTTAGTGAGTTTTTGCGACCTCTTTGTATTACACGATTTGCACAATCTTCTGAACATTGACATTGTGAGTTGCATTCATAAATAGCTTCGCCCGGGTAAATGCGCAAACGTCCGTTTTTATCATAAGCAAAATATGTATCTGCCATACGTGCACAGCACTTCTTAGAGGGTGCACATTCTCCCTCACACTTACATCCAATAGGAGGTACATTGGTTATCTTTACTCCCGTGGAAGCAAAGTTTTCCGAAATATATTCAAAACTGGGATCAAGTACATCAAAATCTACATTGTTTTCCACATTTATGGGTGCATTCAATTCCACAGCATTCATGCGTTTCTGCCATTCTTGTAAGGCTTGCATTTGTTGTTTTCTTTTATGATACCAAGGTTCCAATTGCATTGCTTTCAATATACGTCGACGAATTTTCTCTGGCTCACGATGGTTTTTTGATCTGACTACTATAAATTGGGCTAATAATATTAAATCGACTTTTAATTTTAAGGGATCGTAATTGTCCAACATTTCTATATTAACTTCGGATTCTTTAAGATCTAAGGATTCTTTTATAATTTGTTCAGACAAGTCCTCAGTTAATTTCGATATAATCGTTCCATGCAAAATCATCATACTTTCAACAAAATCTTCTAGTATCGCACATTCATATAAATTACTTAGATCTTCCCACGTATTTTCTTCTTTGGGATAATTCAGCCATTTGACAAAGAACAAGGGTTCTCCATTTACAGACTCTAAACTTTCAATTTTTTCAATAACATATTCTTGTTTTAGTTTTTTGGCTGATTTTGTGGAGGTAGAACTGCTTACAGAACTTCTACGGCGTTTTTGGGCCTTTTGACGTTGGGTCTCATGTTCAACATTTGATTTGACCAAACTTACGGCCAATGATTTGAGTGGAGAACGATTACGTTGTATATACGTATCGCCACTGCAAACGGAAGAGTTATCATTAAGACTCTCATAACCACTGCTAGGACTTGTTGAGGGTACACGCCTGCGCGTAATATCCGGCGTAAATGATAAACCGGAGAAGGATGTACTTCTTTGTAATGCTCTCACCAATTGTTGTTGCTTTTGTCTTTGCCATTTTTTAGCATCCTGGATGGCTTCAAATTCTCGCAATAACTTAGGAGAGGCTAGTAGAGCTTGCATGCGTTTTTGGCTTATGCGTTCTGCAAAATTTCCCCGCGACACGCAAATGCACACAAAACGAAGTTAATGCGTTAAAAGAACCGAAAAATGCAAACAAAAAATAAACGAAAAAATAAATTAAATTGCTGGTAAAGAAGTTATAACAAAACTAAAACAAAAATACAAATTACAAATTACTAAATTAAAAACAAATTTTGTTTCTTACTGAAAAAAGCAAACAAAAAGAAAAACCAAATTTATACCCTATCAAATATTTAAACCAAAACACAAAATTTATATTAAACTGAAATTAAAACAAAAAATCTTCCAGCAATTTATTAAAACTAAAAATTAAAAAAGAAATTTTACAGAACGCATTGCTCACTCCCAGAAGTTGTTAGTTTAGAAGAGTTGTTTGTTTACGAGGCTGCTTCATTATTTTCATAGTAAAAATAAGATTTTAAATCCTTCAAGTGTTGATTGAAATTATTACATTGATTTTATTAACTATTTAATATGAATTTAATAATGTCTTTTTTTAATTAGTGTATAAAATTAAATAAATGATAGGGAATAATGTTGATTTTAAATTTAATTATGTGTAAAATATAATTAACAATAAACTTTTTTAAATTTTGTTGCATGACAGGAGATACATTATGATACTTTTGCATTAAATTACTAATAATAGTAGTGTAATTACAATTAAAGCTTCTTTTTTGTTAATAAAATATAATTACAAACTTACCGAGTTTGATGGTAATATTTCTTTCCAATTCATTTTTAAATCGTACAGTTTGTACACCCGAAATAGCCTTAACTACTGTGGATTTACCGTGGGCTACATGACCAATTGTACCAATATTAATAGTAGCTTGACGTGAGATTACCTCTGGCGATAGAGGAGTTAAATTGCTGATGTCCTAAAATAAAAAATAAAAACAAATTAATTAGCATAAATGACATTATAATGAATCACATCACGTTTTGTAATGAATAAAAAAAAAAATACACTACTAACATAAACTTTAGAAAAATGGTTTGCAACAAGAAAACATTAAAAAATTGTCGTGGCAAATTTTGAGGTTAGGATCACCAATAAATTAAAAATTGCATCAGAATTATTAACTTTGTTCATTTAGCAAAGTTTATTGCAATTTTTACAATCTGTAAGTATTACAAAACATATTGTTTGAATTTCCCTCGTAAACAAAATGTCCTCTCGGAATTATGGTAGAAAACGCCACGTGCAGAAAACCAAGCCACGAAAAAAATGTTAAAACACTTGACGAGATTTAAACAATTTTGGCTTTTTATAGATATTTGTATAAATGTTTCAATATAGTTAATGACAAAACGGTTTATCATGATATTTACAATGGCATTTCTTTAAGCTTTAACACTTCTTTTTGTAAATTTTGTTGTCTCGTCTTCAAATTTCTTTTGCTGGCTATGGCATTGAGGGATGGTCAATTTTTAATGGCATTTTCCAAGACTTACCAAATTGCTAAGATCCTGCTGTTGCAAATTTGTATTGACACCAATTTGAGTTTCCGTTGTGGACATTTTTCAATTCTTTATTTCAACACTTATCCAAATAATTAACAAAATTATTCCACAAACTCGTTTACGCCTTTCCAATCAAAAAATACCGAAATTAAAAAGAATTCTTCAAGAAATTTTTGAGCGGAACGATTTTCAACTTTCTCATAAGTGCGAACGAGACAAATATACGGTTAGAAAAACATTTTCTTAACATAGCCAGATGTTTGTTAAATGTGCTGTGATACCAGAGTGTAAATTAAAAGGAGATGCCACAGTAATTCCAAAACAAATTTAAGTCTTAATATTACTTTTTTAACAAAAATTATTATTTAAATATTTAAGCGAAAACAAAATTTATAATAGTATTTATTTTATCCAATTGTTCCATTTCTTCTGTTTGTTTTACTACACCTTACATAAAAAAGCAGACACTTATTTATATTATTAACAAGATATTAAATATATATATGTGGCAACGCGAATTATTATATGGACCAAAGTACAAAGTAAACGAAAAAATCTCCGTCAATGTTATTGGTGAAAAGTTATTTTCAGTTTATTACAATACGGCTCAGGTGAAAATGAAATATCAGATATTAACAATATTAGTGATACATTATTAAAACTGGCATTTGCATTCAAAAATTTATCTCTATATATACATAAATTGACAATTCAAAATAACTTTTTAATGGAACCGAAAACATTAGGAATCTTCACAGACAACGAAAAAATTCTGACAATAGTTGTTATTTTCGAAGTTTCAATGTGTCTTTTTTTTAGATTTTATATTTCTATGTATTAAAATGTTCATAAATACAAACTTTATCTTTTTTATTATATACATTTGCACATTAAGTAGAAATAATAATTTTGAATAGGAAACTTAACTCAAATATGAGAAATAAAATATTCAACACTAAAAGGGAACTACTACATCTAGTATTACCATAAATCTGCAAAACATTCGTTGTATCGGTTATAAAATATATGTATATAGGAAATTGTTCTATATATATTTTCCTATATATGGTATTTTAATTTTCGTTCTTTTTTTGTCAAAAAATAGTTTATTCGCAGCTAAAAATCGACTTATTGTTGATAAATTGCCGCCGATCAAATCGGTTGTCATAACGGCTCGGATAAAAAAAAGCGTCGGCAGATAATCGAGCGGCTTAATTCAGTCGGCTTGTTTCTCTTATTCTTATATATAAAATGCCGGTTTGAGAAGCATTTTTTCTAAAAAATCGCCATTCTTTATAATACACACACAAAATCATCATCATTATCATCGCTTTTACTACTACTACTCGCGAAAAAAAAGTATCGACGCCGCAATTATATTATAATATATAATAAAAAAGAAAGCCTTTGTTTAAAGAAAAGTAAAAAAGCGAAAAGAAACCAAGAAAAGACCAGATCATCCTTTGAAAAATGTCTAGTGTACCGAGTAAGCGCGCAAAATTGGATGAAGGCAATTCAAATACACCCAACGAAGCAGTGACCGAGGCATTGGAATTAATCGATGCATGCCAAAATGATATTGATGCCCTCAACGAAAAAGCCAGCGAGGAAATTCTTAAAGTTGAGCAAAAGTACAATAAACTAAGAAAACCTTGCTACGAGAAACGCAGTGAGCTGGTCAAACGCATTCCTAACTTTTGGGTAACAGCGGTAAGTATATACAACACATAACGCAACATGATAATGATTATGGAATGGGGTAATGCAAAAAAGAAGGAAATTGCGAGAGAACTAACAAGCGTATTCTGTATTTGGGAGGTCTAGCAAAAAAGTATTTTTAAAATGCAATTTTTTACACAACAATTTCTGTGTACCATGAGAAAAGAAGCACAGAAAGATTATAGAAAAAAGGGTTTTATGCCATCTTTTTGTTGCTCTTTTTAGCCATTGTTGCAATATTTATTAGCGCATGTTTGTGTATATAAATCGTCCAGTCATTTTTTTCATTCGCTGGCGGTTTAATATTGTGTACATCGTTATTTAGGGTTGCCAAGTTAAAAAATTAAAAAAAAATTTCTAATGTATAATTTAGCGGAAATGAGTTAACCTTCAATAAAATACAGATTCCTTAAGTTATCAAATACAATTTAAAATCTTGTATACTTTATCATTGATTCT
This sequence comes from Chrysomya rufifacies, assembly GCA_014858695.1. Taxonomy (NCBI): domain Eukaryota; kingdom Metazoa; phylum Arthropoda; class Insecta; order Diptera; family Calliphoridae; genus Chrysomya; species Chrysomya rufifacies. The sequence goes on along the minus strand of JACGTJ010002072.1, from coordinate 20,428 downwards.
ATAAATTTATAAAATATCTTGTTCCCGGTTCAAAAGCATTTAAGTGTTTTGATATATATTATGAGATGAGAAGCCACGGGAAATTTTTTTTTATTTTAAAATAATTTAATTTTTGAATTGATTGAATAATTGAATTGTTTAATTTTTTCATCATTTATTTTAAAAACAAAAATATATTTAAAATTTATTCTATAATGGCAATTTCATTAATGGATTTAACGTAGAACTTTAATATAATTTTCGAAATTAATTCAAACTTTCAACTCTATAATACACGCTTCTAAAATTTTGTCTTTTAAAGTCATTTCGATTAATCAACATTAACATTTCGTCAAAATAACCGAATTTAATAAAGTTCCAAACTTTTTGGTTGCAATTAGATAATACTGTTGATTGTAGTTCTTATGAACCTAGTTATAGAATATTAAAATTCTTTTTTTTATATTTGTGAAAAATTATGTAATTCACTTTGTAATACGATGACACATATTTGTAAAGTTAATCCGTTAAAATTTGAATTTTGTATATATGCAACTTGAAACGATATATATAAATTTGTTCACGTTTCCGAGTTATTGTCATGATCACGTTTTCGTGAGACTTTTAAGTGTTTACAAAATTAATAACTTTTCTATATTCTATATGTTATGTTGAAAGAAAACTATGGAATTAAAAATGATAGAATCAAGTTTTACCAAACATTTTACATTTGAAACGTGAACATTTGTTAAAAATTAGTTTAAAATTTCATATCTAGAGAGAAGTTCAATCAACCGATGACCGACTACTCGAAAGGAAGTTTATTAACGTATTTTTTAATAGAACTGCTAATTTTAACTTGTTTCAAAATTCCAATTAAATTAAAAAAAATGTTAAGTGATCAATATTAATTAGCGAAATTTCACTATATTTTAATTCCCAAATTGTTGAAATTTAAGACTATTGGTAACCCTAATGCTTACCTATTATTTTCTTTTTATAGTTCCTTTTTACGCCTTCTCTCATTGATTTTCGTATTCTTCGTATATTTCGTTTAATTTTTGTATATGTTTGTAGTTGTGCACATGTTTAAACAATTGTTTTGTTCTATGTTGTTTTGCAACAGTGGGCATAGACTGTACAAGATTCTTAACCATACCGATAGTAATTGCGTTTTGTTTTATTTCTCTTAAATTTTGTTCTTATTATTTTCTAATTGATATTTAACAGTTTATTAATCATCCACAAGTATCGGGCATATTAGACGAAGAAGAAGAGGAATGTTTACATGCCTTAACCAAATTGGAAGTGGAAGAATTCGAGGATATCAAATCTGGTTACCGCATACATTTCTATTTCGAAGAAAATCCCTATTTTGAAAATAAAGTTCTAACAAAAGAATTCAATTTAGGATCAGGTTGTAAGTTTTTAAATTTCTGCTAATTATTTCTAAATATACATAATGAAAAATATTTTTTGTAGCTACTGAAAATAGTGACTGTCCTTCATCTACGAGTACGCCTATACAATGGAAGGAGGGTAAAAATCTTTTAAAACAATTACTTTCAAAACCTTTCACCAACAAAAAGAAGAGAAATTCTGAATACAAGACATTCTTTGATTGGTTCACCGATAACAGTGATCCCGTCAATGATGAAATCGCCGAACTCATTAAAGACGATTTATGGCTTAATCCTCTGCAGTATTATCTGGTACCTGATATTGAGGTCGAACCAGAAGATGATGATGAAGACAATGAGGATAACGAAGAAGAAGTCTTTGATGATGAGGATGGTGAAGGTGAAGAAGATGATGATGATGGTTAGTATTTATTGATTAAAATTCATGGTTTTAAGATTGTGTTGTAATTTTTTATATTTTTTTTTTTATTTTAGATGACAAATAAGGAGTTAATAATATATTGAAAATATAACATATATATAATTATATTATATTTAATATATCCGTAAAGAAATTTGATTCCATTAAGAAACGTGTACGGAGAAAAACAAAATTTCATATTAGAATTAACAATAAAAAAGTTTCATTTTCAAATAAAATACTTAAAAAACCAAATCGATGGAAGAAGAGAGTTTGCTTTATTTTAATTAAATATTGAAATTGAATTGTTTCTTTTATCTTTCGTTGCTCATTAGATGAATTGCCATTGTTTCCATACAAAATAATATATCAACTGTTCGAGGTAGAACGTAGAATGTATAAATTTTTACCAAATGTGATCATGTTATCGAATTTGTTGTACAATTTAATCATATATTATACCAAACTTTACGTTATAAAAAATTATTCCTTTGCTTTCTAAATTTTGTGAACACTCAATTTCCCCCAAAAACATGAAATTTATGAAGTTTCAGATTTATAACTAGGTGAATCAGCTGGGTGTACATTTCACATCTTTTAGATATACCGAAAAAATAATTATAGCAACTGCATCGAAACCGTTAACGTAATTCATTTGAAAGTTGTCTTTCAGTTTAATTCTGTACATTTTATGTTTTAAAATATAAATTTATTTTTTTTTATTTGTCAATTTTTTAATATTTTATTTACATAACAATTGTGTGATTATATAATTACAAGAAAAAATCGGAAAATACCATTCATTCCTTAGTCGGAACTAATTTTAAAAATTAACACATTAAAAATCACTTTATTCAAATTTTATAGTTTTTTATTTATTTTATGAATTTTGCTGTTTAAAACTCTGATTTAACAACCCTGTCTAAAAAAGTACAAATATGTTACCAAATTAATACAACCATGTATACTAATTGATTTTGACAAATCGCCGTTGGTTTTTGACAGCCGTACTTCCAAAGTATTCGTGATTTTTTCTGCACTGAATAAAAAAAGGCAAAAACGATGGCAGCCGCTAATAAATTATCTGTTTTGGTAAGAATTTTATTTAATAATTTCCATAAAATTGTGTTGTTATTATGATTTGCCAAAGACCCACTCTGAAACAGTTAAAAAAGTTATTGGCAAAAACAAATTTAAGCTGGAAAAAAATTACCCAACACCAAAATTTTTGGTTATGTAATGTTAGACATGCTCAGGAGAAATGTGATAATTTCTTTGGAAAATTAATAAAAGCATTAAATTTGTATATAAGTAAATGATTTAATTAATTCTTATATATTTCAGAGCCGTGCTATGTGCACCTCCACTCAAATGGTTAAGCCACCCGTACAAGTCTTCGGTTTGGAGGGTCGTTATGCCACCGCTTTGTATTCGGCTGCCGTCAAAACCAAGCAATTGGATCAAGTTGAAAAGGATTTGGCTGCTTTCCAAGCCACCCTTAAACAAGACAAGAAATTGCGCGAATACGTTACAAGTCCCATCATTAACAAGAAGGTCATGGCCACCGCCTTGAAAGAAAGTGCTAACAAATTGCGTTGGGCTCCCTCTACTGGCAATTTGTTGGGTCTTATGGCCGATAATGGTCGTTTGAATGTTTTGGATGGTGTTATCAATGCCTTCCAAGTCATCATGGCTGCCCACCGTGGTGAAGTTGTATGCGAAGTTGTTACTGCCAAACCTTTGGATGCTTCCCAAAACAAACAATTGGAAAGCGCTTTGAAGGTAAACGAATTTACTTCATAATTTTTATTTCTTTTATATTAATTTTATATTGTTTTTTAATTAAAGGCCTTCTTGAAGAACAACCAAACCTTGAAAATCACCTCCCGTGTTGACCCCAGCATTATTGGTGGCATGATTGTTTCTATTGGCGATAAGTACGTTGACATGAGCATTGCCAGCAAGGTTAAAATGTACACTGATGTCATTTCCTCTGCCGCTTAAGTTAAATAAAGTTTTAAATAATTTTCAAATTAAAAAAAAAATTGTTTTAAAGGAGCAGTAAGTTCTTTAAAAGAACAAACAAAATGGTTTAAGTTAATTTTTAATTTCAATAATATCTACTCGTAATAATTATGTTGTAAAAAATTAATTGTTTTTCATAACAAAAACGAAATTTCCGTAAAAAAAAATAAAAATAAACTCTTGGATGATCGATGTTTTACTATAGTAAAACAATAATAAAGAAAATTGAGAAAACAATAAAAATAATGGATGCTAAAAACAATGTCTTGTTAAGCTTAATTTAAGCTCAAAATAATAGACCACCAAAAATTTGTTTGTGTTATTTATGTTGGCTTAGTATTGCTATAAAATTTTATACATGACCTAGATTTTGTTTTGCTGAAAAATTTATATTTTTTTTTATAATTGAGCGGAAAAGTTGTGGTTTTTACCGAAAATGGTCGAATGGATTAAAAATAAATACAGCACAGTGTAACGATTTAGGTAATATTATTAGAAATATATGTACTTGGAAACTGACGGGCATCATAAAAAATTGTAACATGTTCAACGTTTACTTTTTATTGTTCTTATTTAAGTTATCACACAGTTATCTTAATTGTTTACTTTATTTTGGAATCAAAATTTAAGTTTTCTAATTTTAACTTAAACAATTTGTTTTTCTTTGGGCCATTACACTGTATCCTTTCATCTTAATTGTATTGCACCATGGAGAACTAAAATGATACGATTCTGTTATAATTAAAAATTTGGCAAATATACTACGCACCAAAAAGCAACAACAAAACTTAATTTGATACGGGCCAATGCACACCGTCGTACAGTGGTATAGATATTGGACAAATTAAAAAAATGTAGACAATTTAAAAAAGTTTCAGTAAATTTTGATTCTTTTCAAATTTCACCTAAAAAATTTACTTTTATCGAAATTTTCCCCTTTTTAAAATTTTTACTTTTATAAAAAATTTTTCAACAAAATATGGAAATTTTTCAACTTTTTTTTTAACGCAATTACTAAAAATTTCTTTTTTTATCATTTTTTTTTTTTTTTTAATTAATAAATTTTCTTTTTATAGAAACTTTTTAAACAAGGTTTTTATATTTTTTTATTTCAAGAGCTTGTTTGAATTTTGTAGAAAATTTCGATTTTTTAAAATTTTTTATATTTTAGAAAATTTCCTAATGAAAAATTTCGCATATTATGTAAAACTTAACAAAAAATATATTATTTTGATCGCAACTTTTAAAAATTTTCTATTTTATTTTATAATTTTTTTATTATTTTTTAATTTGCTTTGGTAGATTTTATTTCAAATTTTCCATTTTTTATAGAAAAATTTAATTTTTTTTATAGAATTTTTTTATTTAACTTTTTTGGGTTAATTCTCGTTTTTTATAAATTTTGTAAATTTTTATATTTAAACAAGTTTTCCATAACTTTTTAAAAAAATTACATTTCTCTATTTTATAAAAAAGTTCTTAATTTTTAGTTAAAAAATAAATAAAAATGTTTTTCAAATTTTTCCATTTTACCGAAAAATATCCCAAGAAAATATTTTTGCAAATTTAAATTTAAAAAAAAAAAATTGTTTATAGAAGATTTTTCTTTTATAAAAAATTTGTCAACATTTTCCATAACTTTTCTCAAAAATTTACTTTTATAGACATTTCTCTATTTTTTTTTAGAAAATTCTCCATTTTCAATTTAAAAAAAAAGAAAATTATTTTCAAAATTTTCTATTATACCGAAAAATGTCGCAAGAAAATATTTTTGGCAAATTAAAATTTTAAAAAATTTAAAATTTTAAAAAAAATTTAATATTTTTCTTTTTGTAGAAACTTTTTTATTGTATAGAAATTTTGTCAAATTTTTCCATAACTTTTCTAAAATATTTGTTTTTATAGACATTTCTGTATTTTACAGACAATTTTCAATTTTTTATTTTATAAAAAAATTTTCAAAATTTTTTATTATAGAGAAAAATTGTCCCAAATTTTAAGAAATTTTTCAAAAATTTTATTTCGTAGAAAATTATTATTTTTTTGTTTTTGTATAGAAAATTTGTCAAATTTTTGTTTGTATTTAGAGAGATTGTTTTGAAAATTACATCATTTCAAAATTATGTCAAATGATCTTTTAAGTTCATTTCAAATTCAACAATAAATTCATGTAAATGTTGTTCCTTTCGTGTAAACCGTGTAATTTAGAATAGACTGGATACTGCAAATATCTCATCATCTGGTCTCCTAACACAAGATTATAGTTTTGATCCAAATTCCTACTATTTCAATCGTTATCATTCGAGTTATAGTGAAATCTCAGGAAATAAGAATATTATTAAGAATGAATTTTTCTATATTAATATGGAAATACCAGCGAATTGATTACATTTAAGCCACTGTTTTATAGTCCCTTTAAAAAAGTATGTTAACAGAATTTTATTAGAAAACCAAAAAGAGTTTCAATGAACTCAAATCTCTATTTACAATACTACGCAGGCGTGTGGGTGTTTTGTTGAATTTGAAATAAAAACAAAAATATAAATTTAATTCAATGCTGATGTTAACGATGATGAAGATGATGGTATTAAATTAATGCAAAAAGATAACATTCATCCATCTAAATATTATGCAATGCAAAAAGTTGTTACAACCATTTTTGGGAAAAACTAACAAAAAAAAAAAAAAAACCTAGTTTTTGCAAACACATTTTTTTGCCTATTTCCCTTTAAGCTAAAAAAAATGTAAATTTTTTAGCAAAATTTTTTATATGAAACTAAATTGCAAAAAAAGTTAATAAGTTAAGGTGTAAAATATTAACCGACTTTAGTAGACAACTTGAAATTAAAAACTAAACATAAACGAAACGAATAAAAACGTATTTGAAAATAATAAAACAACTAACAAACATTTGAAATATTTTGAAAATATTATGTCCTTTTTGTAATTAAAAAAGTAATGACAGATTAAATTTAAAAAATATATGATATATAAAATGCATTTACTAAGTGATTTGTTAGTGATTTTAAGTTGTTTGTTAACATTGTGCCAAACACAAACATATAATAATTATTCAGTCCAACGTAGAAATGGTTATGGTTATAGTCAACCTTCTTCCTCTTCTTATAGACCAGCAACTGCACCTTTAACTTCATCATATTATAATCCAGCTAAATCAAATTATCCAACATCAACTGCCACAAAAACATCTAATTATTATAGCAGTTTCTCAAAACCTTCATATAACAAAAATTCTTATTATAAATCTTCGGCAACAAGGAATTCATATCCTTATAGTACATTTGCAGGATCTTATACACCTTACAGGCAAGCAACAACAACAACATCAACTACCACTAGAAGAACTACTGCCAGACCTTATACACAATCAAGTTCTCAAAACTATTATCGCAATTCCTTATCTAGTACTTCTCAAAAAGCCTCCGATTTTTATAACAAGCAATATTTAACCAATTCCTATAACACGGAAAATTACAACAAGGATAACAACAATATCAATAGCAAAGGAAAATATCGCATTAGTAAAGCCGATTCTGAGAATGCAAAATTTGTAGGAGCTGCAAATCAAGAAGATGAAGACGATTCCGGTCGTACAGCTCATTTAAAACGTAGAAAATTCCATCGTCGTTTTGGAGCTGGTGGTTTATTGGCAAATCCTTGTATACCCTTTGGTCGTGATGCTGGTAAAGCTGTTACACCTCCACCCAAAGAACAAGGACGTATATTATGGGATGTTAATGTTTACAATATTTATCCTCAAACTTCTGCAGGTTTGGGTTGTGGTGGTTATGGTGGCTTAGGTGCCTTGGGAGCTGCTGGTGCAGGTTTATTAGCAGATCCTATAGCTCCTCCTTATTATCCACCAGGTGCTGGTATTTCTACATTTTTAAGTTTATTTGCTCCAGGAATATTACAAAATTCATTAGCTGTTACGGCACGTCCTCCGCTATTGTCCGATTATGCTCAAAACTCAAATGATAACAATGATTTACAAAATGATCCTAATGTGGATCCAAACTATAATGCAGCACCGGCCCCTTTACCGGTTAGAAGACCAAATCGTGTTTTCTATGATTCAGCTGGAGCGGTAAGTGCTGTATGTGTAAAATTTTAGCAAGATTTGAAATTTAAATATTAAAAGATGTGATTTAGTTAAATTAAACATTTATTAAGTTAATTGACTTAATTAAATAATTTAATTTATTTTAACCAAGTCCAACATTTCTTTTAGATTTATTTTCGAAACCTTAACCCACAAGTTTTTATTTAAAATTTATGTTGTTCTCATTTTAGCCTCCTATAACTCCTGGCCAATTAGTGGGTGGAATTTCAACTACAGTTAATGGTATTATACAACAATTAACCGGCAACGTGCAGCCCGTTTATGGTGGATAGTTTTTTAATCAATTTAATCCTAATGTTTTTAAAATTTTAAGTTTTTTATACTTTTATACATAAGTTATTTTTACGAATTTTATTAAAAAATATATGCGAATACGTTTTTTTATAAAGAAATTTCAATTATAAAATGTGTTTTAATTTGAAAGTTTAGTCCAAAATGTCGCCTAAAACTCTACTATTTGGCTATTGATTCAGTAAAGGCATTGGAAATTAGTAATTCAATAAAATAAGTAATATATTTCTTATATCTGTTGAATGATGAAATCTGATTTGGGTCCCAACAATTTCCAGATCGCATACATCTTTGATATGAGTGTTCATAAGTTATCTACCGAATTGTTCATCGCTTTGGATTCCTGGGAAATCTTTACTCAATTACCTGGAAATAGGTTTTATTTTCTATTTAAACTTAAATCCGTTTTGTTTAAGCAAAGTTATCTAATATTTCGTATTTTTTTTTGTTACTAACGGAAATTTCTGGAATCCCAGGAAATTTAAAATCCAATCCCTATGGCGACAATTGAGATTATTTTTTAATGGTATCTTTTTTTGGCTTTTTCTAAGAGAGGAGATCAGGAGATTTATAGAATGAAAAAGCTTTTTACTCACAATATGTAACCACAAAAAGAATTAATTGGTAATATCCTAGGACTACAAGTTAAAGTAGCTAGTTAGATAGTTTATTTCGTGAAACGTAGATTTCAAAATGGCAACCGGATAATCTTTGAAGAACTTTAGGCTCCGAAATTTTAAGACTTTGATCATTGCTCGAACAAATTTGGCATTCATAACAAAAATATATGTATAGCGATTAACTAGTAGTCATTAGGTATTGGTTAACTTAGGACTGTAAGCCAGATATATTGTTTTGGAAAATCGGTGCTAATTATTTCGGTGTACATTATTTATGAAAAAATAATTCCATTTAAATTTTTCAGATTTAAAACTAAAATTTCTCTTATGAGTAGTCTCAGATTTTTCGAATGTGGAAAATATTTTGTTAAAATGAATAAACTCTTTTAATTTTCTGTACGTTTAAGAATGATTTGATCATACTTTTATGTGTTTACTTTTCTCATAAATTAATAATGCTCGCAACGTTCGAAGTTATCCGTCAATCTTGATGACTTAAAATAATTTGGCTTTTGCTCTTTTTTTATCTTATTACAATACAATTGTTTAATACAATTAACCACAAGTTCCCAAAAAGATATTTAAGTATGTGAACGAATACGTGCGTACGATGATTTTGTAAGTTGTATGAAGGACATTAAAAAAAAGCCCTATTAAACCGGATTTATGTGTATTTTATAGTTATATTTTTTAAAAACCTATTGTATTATTCTTATATTTACAAAAAATAAAACAGAAATCCTTGACTTGAGTTGTTTTACAGTAAAAACTCCTATTAAATGAAATAAAGCTAAGAGGTAAATTTTCAGGCATAATAATGATTTAGTACTTACTTTTTAAGATAAAATATTTAAACAAAATATTAATTAAAGACACACTTTCTTATAATTTTTTATAATATTGAAATTTACTTAAAAAAAACATATTAAAAAACAACTTAAATTATGACTGATATTGTGTTAACAAGTGCTTTAAGTCTTTTAATTTAGGTTTTAAGGGAATGTAACTACTCTGTTTTTTCCACTAACCATGGAAACCACCATGACCGCCGTAATAACCGGCTTCATGATGTGATTGACTGTAATGTCCACCATAATGACCACCGCCATAACCGTAACCGGGATATCCATGATAACCGCCACCATAACCACCAGGATAACCATGATAGCCACCACCATAACCTCCATGATAACCACCGGGATAACCGTGATAACCATGATAGCCACCTAGTCCACCATGACCATGATAACCACCATGACCATGATAGCCACCACCATAGCCGCCATGATATCCACCGCCATAACCACCACCATAGCCTCCACCGTAACCTCCATATATGCCACTATTTAAACCCACCGATAAACCTACACCAAGACCACCACCTAAGAGGCCCAATGTGCGACCTTCAGCCTTAACAGGTGTGGCATCTGGTGTAGGTGCTGCCAAAATACAGCCAACTAGGCTTAAAACAAATAAAGCTTTAATTGTCTGCAAAAAATTGATTACTTTTCTTAGTTTCGATTTATTATAAAATTGCCACAGAAAAAATTACTTACTATCGTAGTCATTTTTTTTGTCTCAATTATGTTTTCGTTCTCGTTTAGTACAATTACTCCTGTCAACGTTTGATTTAATACTGAAATATATTCTTAAATGTTATTTACCTTTTATATATCGTTATACATATGTACGTAGTCATGTTAATCTTCTACGGCAAGTAATTCATTCATATATATGTATGACAACGTCTCACTGATTTAATATTTCTTTACATCTTTTATTCTATATCCAAGAAAACGGTTGTAGTTATTTTGTGTGTACTTGAAATTATTTAAATGCACAATGGGTTAATAGTAACATTTAAATATAAATGGGCCAGCGCTATATAAAAGTTTAAAGCCTGAATCAAAGTGGAAAGTACTAAAAAATACAAATCTTCAGAAATTGAAAAAAAAACGTACCAATCCTGAATGTTGAGCTCTTATTCTCGTCTAGCTCAAAGAAAAATTTCATTAAAGTCGTATATCGATGAAGATCTTATATAGTCAAACAATTTTTATACAATATTTTCTTACTAGATTTCTACACTAAACTTTGAAAGAGATGTTAAACCTAAAAAGTTGGATGTTTCTCCATTAGAATTTCTTGCCAGGACGTGAATCCCGGGATATTTCGGCACATTCAGCTAATTTTCAATTCCCGGATTTTTAAGCGGGATGCCGAGATCACTGATTTTGAATAAATTACCACGTAAATGCTAAAATGTAATATTTTATATGAGCAAATTTTTGATTTTGAGGTTTTCTATATAAAAATCTAAATTTGAGTGATTGCAGATTTTATTGTTTTTGTTCTTTATTAAACCGAGATATAAGTAATAAGTTTTTCCTATAAAAATGATATATACCACAAATTTTCGCTATTTATCTTAATTTAGCATTGATATAAGTAATATATGTTTTTACATCAATAGTCAAATTTGAGTTATCAAAGATTTTAGATATTTTTACTCTATTTCTTGATTTAAACATTATTTATTCAATTGCAATCAGCGGGATACCCCAAAACCCCTGGAAATAAAAAAAAAACTTTATACTGTTTTCCCGGAACATTAGATACAATTTCATTCAAATTGGATTTTATATAAAATATTTCACAAATGAATCATTTCTTTAGTTCGGAAAATGTTACTGGTTAATGAATCTTTGCCCAGTTTCAAAATCTGAGATGTTGTAGAATTGATTTGATCAAATTTTATTGAACATCTTTGATTTTTAAATTTCAATCATTTTTTATAACATTCCAACCCATTGTGTTTAATTACGCAACTCTTTACTTTCCATAACAATTCTTAGCATATTAACAGGTTGATGACGATTGTTTAGCGTATTTTTTTCCATCTTTTCATTGGGGGATCTCCCAAAAACTGAAATGACCATCAAAAGAGAAAAAAGAATAACAATCAAAATCAACATTATTAATAATTAAAAAAATAAAGGAAAATAAATACTAACAAATAACTAAAGTCAATATAGAAAAAAAAATAACATCTCAATTTTTTTGGGACGATTTTAACAAAAATAAATAAAGTATAATGAAAAGAACGTGTAAAGAATATAATTATTTGCAACATTTGATTATGATTTGGTAAAAATTAAGATCTTTAATCTTAATAAAGTGTGACAAATAAAAGTATAATTAATATACGAGTGTAATGACATTTAGAAATGTAATTGTAAACTAAAATTATGAATTAAAATATGAAATATCTATATATAAAGATTTAAATTATTCTAGTCTTATGCAATCTAATTTTGAAATTACAAGAATACATCTAAATGCATTAGAATACTAAAAATTTCTCAACATTTCTGTCACGTATCGCTAATATTATTAATCTTATTTAGGATTTAGGTACTTTTTCAGTTGTCAAAATATACTCGTTCATTATGCATTTCATATTTTAGTATTAGATCACACAAACACATCGTTAGTAGAGTGGAATAACCCATTTTTTTTAAAGGCGAGAATTTTTTAAACAAATTTAATTGATTTTTCAATGAGTTGATTAAA
>JACGTJ010002067.1:1664-13185 GCA_014858695.1 Chrysomya rufifacies | reverse complement strand
TTAAAAAAAATCTATAATTATTAATTAATTAATTATTATAATAAAATTTGTAAATTTTAAATATTATCGTCAAAACAAAAAGAAAATAAAAGAAAAACGTATATAGTAGTAGTAGTAGTAATAAACTTAATTATTAAATACAAGAGCAAAAGAAAATAAGATGAAAATTATGAAAAGTTACAAAAAAAATTTTTTTAAATAAAATACAAAAAAACCTTAAAGCGAAAAAATATCGTGAAAAAAATAAAATACCCATTTGTTTTTGTTCCATCAAAATTTTATTCAAATAATGAAGAGAGAGAGAAAAAATTTAGAATTTCTTTTAAAAGCGAAAATTTTGTTAGATTTTGAGGTTAGGTTTAATTTGTTCAAAAGTGTCAGATAATCTTTAAGATTATAAATTTCAAATGACAAATTTAAAATAAAACTTAGTTAAGGTCTTAGATTTCTGTTTTAATGGAAATAAAATAAGCGAATTTGATTAGGCCCGGAATTTGCTGGATTCAAAAGAGTATTTTAAAGAGTTCAAATATGACATTTTGTCCCAAGAAATATGTGATACCTCTACAGTTTTGAATTTCCGACTCCTTTTTTATGTCACCACATATTTTTATGATGAAAATAAAACTTAGGTATTAAGTTAGGTTAGAAATTGTATTAGTCTTTGCCTAAAAAGTAAAAGGAAAACCTCTTAATAGGTTAATCATTTCAATGCAGTCTCTTATACATGTCAGTGATTAAAGGAAATAAATCCTAGATCATACATAATGACCTCTCAAGAGGATGGTGAAGAATTTTGAGGTTAGGTGAGGTTTCTTTGATATCTTTTAGGTTAGGTGATGTTTCTTTGATATATTTTTAAAAGATTCAAATACTAATCACGTAAATTGCTTTTATAAATTTCCCCGTTTTTTGTTTTCTAAGTCAATAATATAACAGAAATTGTTTTTAAATAGTAATTATTCAAATATGACATTTTGTTTCAAGAAATACTCTACGGCTTTGAATTTCCAACACATTTGTTATGTCATCCACACATTTTTTATGATTAAAAGAAAACTTAGGTTAGGAATTGGATTAGTCTTTGTCTAAAAAAAGAAAATCTTAAATAAATCAATCATTTCGATGTCATTGATTTAAGAAAAGTTTCCTAGATCCACATGGTATACATAAAGACATTCCAAGAGGATGGTGAAGAATTTTAAGGTTAGATGAGGTTGTTTTTAACATCAATTAGATACTTTTTAAAACATCCAAGTACTAAAAATTTTAAATTGATTTTATAAGGTTATCAGTTTTAGGTTTTCTAAGTCAATAGTATAACGGAAATTGTTTTTTGTTAATAACGTCGACTCAAAACTATAGAAACTGTTTACAAATCATTAGATCTGAATTGCGGACGTTTGAGTATAAAACCGTTTTCATGGAATTTCGCTTGAACACATTAATTTATGCTTTCTGCACGTAAATTGAACACCACCACATCTTTATAATTTTAACACTTCACTACTATGTTCTTGTTTTTTTTTTTTTCTATTACCGATCTTTTTCAATTCTATTGAGTTGTGAGGTCTATTTTATTGTTTTAAACATACACAATAGATGATTCATAAGGCTCCTTTAAATTACTCTCGAAATGTCCTGAATGAACTAAAACAAAGTAAAAATTAGATAGATCTGAACTAGAACTAAAAAAATGAGAACTAAACTAGAATTGAAATACAACTTAGAGCTTCAGCTGATTAGATTGATGTGTAAATGCTACGGTTTGGATATCGCCTCGTAGAACCAAGCGGGTCCATTGAGATCCCTTAAAAAAAAAGAGAAAGATGGAGAACAGAACGAGAATAAGTAGTTGCAGAAACTAAAAGAGAATTGTAATTTTTGAAATACTCTACATTATCTAATTTCGAATAACCAGCTACAGCTGAACTTCAACTAAACACAGAACTAGAATTAATACTTAACTATGACTTAAACTTAATTGGAACTAAACTAGTATTAAACTAGAACTGAACAGCAACTGAATTACAACTGAACAGAACTAAACTAGAATCGAAATAAAAATGAACTAGTACTACAATATAAATGAACTATAACTGAAGTTGAACTGAATTATACTAAACTTAAACTGAACTAGATTTAGAGTTGAATTAGAAATGATGTAGACTTAAACTGCAACTGTTGAAAGTTTATAAATTTTATGAACAAGAAAATTTGTTTTTGGAAAATATTGTGAATTTTAGATGTTGTTAGAAAATCCTGCAATAAAGAGTAGTCAGAAGAATAAATGTTAAAATATATTCGCTTTTATTAGAAATTCTAGACATATTAGGCCAAATTTATTTCAACAAGTAAGGAGAGTATACGAATCTTTAATTTTTATTATAGAGCAGGTAAGTTAAATCATTCTAAACTCTAAATTATTTTGTTAATATTTTTAATTTGTAAAACAAACTTTTTACACAAAATTCAATTGAATAAACAAAATGAAACAACAAGTTTCAATTAAATACAATAGAGTGAGATAGTAAACTAGAAAACAGTATGTATCCGTGTTATTAGACAAAATCTAATTGTTTTTGGATTATTAGCTTTCTCTTTTTTTACTCTTTTAGCTGTTATTTGTAAGCCTTTCTAAAACAACTACAAAACAAACTTTTAAAAAGGTGAAAATACTGTTAATAACTCTTCATAACTTTTAGGTTTAAAGAATTTTAAATAGGAGAATTTCAATTTAGAATTTCAATTAGAAATAAACATATTTATCTAAGCTACAGTTGTGCTACAAAAGAAGGAACCTAGACTCATTATTTTCATTAATTATTAAACGTTTTATTTTAGATTATTTTAAAAGTAACTTTACAATTAATAAATAATACGCTTAACATTTATATTTAGGTGTTAATGATCACCTCATTTAAAGTTTGTTTTACAAATTAACAAATTTTTCTATATATATATTTTATTTCTTCCAACTAAACTGTAGTTTATTATTATAATTTTTTTTTCATATAAACTTTTATTATAATTTATTTTTCATAACAAATAATGAAAATACTAAAAATCAAAGGTGATTGGCAAATGTAATACTTAACTTAAAACTTTTAAGTATTTACATTATTTGTTGTTATAACTAGAATATTTCTTTAAAATATTTATAAGTTTTATTTAATAATTTATATAATATATAATGTTTGACCTGGTACGCTTAAAAATTAAGCTTACTTGTCACCTATTATTAATACTTCTTAAATTTTAATACCAATTACTTTACTTTTACTTAAACTTATTATTTAATTTAGTCTTTATTTTAAATTTATTAAAGCATGTTTGAAAACTATGATTTCTATTTTAAATTAATATATGAGTGAGTGATCTCTTTTTTAGTTTTAGTTTCTTAAATAAGTGTTTCTAATTATTAAGAAATTTATATAACATAATTAAATTCATTTTCTCTTTCTTTTTATTTTCTTTCTCATTTAGGATTTACATTTATTGCGTAAACCTCGTTTTCTTAAACGCAACAAACGTTCTGCTTGCCTAAGAGCTGAACAATTACGTTTATTACAAGAACGTAAAGCTTTAATGTCAGGCAGCAGTGGTAGCACTACAGTTGGTGGTGTTGGCAGTGGTGGTGGTGGCTCTTCATCTACTGATTCTGCTACAAGTACTACAGACAATAATAATGTCTCCGATTTAAATAGTTTTTGGAATAAACGTGCTCCAGAACGTTTAGGCAGTACAGCTTTAGTATGTCCGGGTGGTGAGAAATATTTCATAAATGATCGTGATGATATTAAATTAAATGCATCGGGTCGTCAGGTTTTTGTTATTAATAAGAATCTCAAATTTTTCAAATTGGATTCGGTGCGAAAGGCAAAAATGGTAAGTAATTAATGTTAATTTATTATAAGAATATAAGGTAGGGAATACTTAATAATATTGAATATCAAAGTGTTTGGCGATTTATTTGCTTTTCAATTAGCTTTTCAAAAGAAAATAATCCTAATCTTTATAGAATTCAAACTTTTATTCTTTAAATGTTGTTGGCCCTTTTAAAATTTCATTAGAATCTCAAATATTTTATATATTAACACTAGCACTCATGAATGTTTATAGGATTGTACAATTTTGAAAGAAATTCTACAACAATTGTAGATTTTCTTTCAGAACCGTTTGGTTTTGGTTCAATTCTAGTGTTCTAGTTCAGTTATAGTTAAATTCCGTTTCAATTCTAGTTCCAGTTCTTAATTGAACGAGTTAAGCTTGAGTTCAGTTTTGTTTAAATTTGAATTCAGTTTTGGTGCAGATCTAGATTAGTTCTAACTATTTCCTAGTTCAGTTTTAGTTATGTTCCAGTTCTACTTCAGTTTAGATAAAGTTCTACTTCAATTGTAATTCTTTTATTTCCAGTTTAGTTCCAATTCAATTCTAGTTCAATTCTAGTAGTGTTCCAGTTCAGTTCCAGTTTAGTTCTAGGTTCAGTCCCGAACGAGTTAGTTTCAGTTGTGCTTCAGTTTTGGTTCAGTTCGACTTAGGTACATTCGAAGATTAATTTTAATTCAGTTCTGGTTCACGTCTAGCTCAGTAGCAGTTCAATTTTGGTTCAGTTCTAGTTTAATTCTGGTTAAGTTCTACTACTTCCTCGCGACTTATATTCAGTAATAAAGTAACTAATGTGAAATTAGAAAAAATTTTGATCTAACTTTAAAAAAAAAACAACTATATTTTAATTTTTTCTTCCCTTTCTTATTTATTTTACAATTACAGTGTCATTTACGCATTACCCAATGTAAATTTAAACGTTTCCAACAATTTGCACAACGTTGGCTAGCCGCTCATGTTACCGCCGAACAACAGCAACAATGTAACGAATGGTTACTTGGTACCGGCAGCAGCAGCAGCAGCGGCAGCAATACTTCATCAGCCACAGGTTCTAGCAACCAAAACAATTGGTCAATGCCTAAAACAAAAGCTTTTGTACAAAACGATCTAAAAAAGACACCCTATCGTCCGTATCAACGTTATAAAGTATTAAGTAGCAATACAGCGGGAGGCATAGGAGTTAGCTGTAGCAGCAGTAGCGGTAGTGGTCTTAATAATTTCATAACTGTTGCCAGCAACAATCAACAATTATATAATACAGCTATAGGACAATTGGTTAATGTTAGTGTGGCCAATTTACAAAATGCTACAACCTCCTCCACTGCGACAGGTGTAGTAGTAGCCGGACACAGTGGTACAACACAATCGACAGCATCTAATATTAATCTAAATACTTTGGCAAATGTAACAGCATTAAATGCTGGTGGTGTTGGTGGTGGTGGTGATAATACAACAACGACAACGGTAACAAATTTAGGTCCTACACCACACTGTAATAGTGTCACAGGTTTAACACAAACTTCCTCAGTGGTGGTGGTACAAGAACAACCAGCTCAAGTAAGACCTATGGAAAGTTAATTTTATTTTTCAATTTAGATATCTAAAACAAAAAAAACATAAATTAAGCTTCCAAAAGAGAAAAAATAAGGTAAAATAAGTGTTAAAAGTAATTAAAAGAAAAAACACTCGCTTTGCATTTTATTCAAAATATTTTGCGTTAAATTAAAAAAGAATTAAATATTTTACAATTTAAGTTGTTTATTTTTTTGTTTAAGATTTTATTTCTTAACTTTAAAAAAATAAAAAAAATTAAACAATTATATTTAAAATATTAAGAAAATTACATAAATTTAAAAAGAAAAAAATGTACAGTAACGACTTTAGCATAAAAATTAATTAATATTTTAACAATTTATAAATATATAAATAATGATTCCTTGTTTAAAAAAGAAAAAAACAATTAAACTTTATTATTATTTTATTTTTTTAATTGTTAATTTAATTTTCCCCTTTTTTAACAAAAGAAAGAAAAAAAACCTGTAAAAAGTCTCTGTTATATTTAAACAAAATATAATAATAAACAATTTAACACAATTAGTTTTAAACAATAATTTTAATAATTTTTAAAAATTTTACTAATAAACAGAAGAAAACTTTTGTTATTTAGTAGCAGAGTTAAATCATTTTAATTTTTTTTCAATTTCTTTCTTTTTTATGTTTCAATTTCTTTACTGTTGCATATAAATTTAACTTTTAAACTTTAAACAATACAATAAATAATTAAATTTAATTATAAATTAATTGTATAATGTGCTTATTATATAAATTTAAAAAGCAAAACAAAAACAAACTAGAAATATATATGAATTTTTTTTTATAATAATAATAACAATAATAATTAATTAATTATTATTATTTGTATTAAATTTAAGTTTATTATAACATATTTTATATAAAAAAAACAGAAAAGAAAAGAAAAGAAGAACTTGAAATCCCCTTAAAATATCATAACTTTAAAAAACAGTTGATCATATTATAATAATAAATAAATAACAAAAAAAATAAATTTTAATTATATAAACCACACAGTTTACTTTCTATACTTATAATTTAAAATAGTTTTTTATTTTCATTTAAAATATATTTAATTTTTCTTATTTCTTCTTGTTTTCCATTCTTTATTTTAGTAAAATTAAGTTACGTTTTTTTATAATGTTTACCAGAAAATTTATAAGTTATATATATATATTATTATATTGCTAATAATATTATAAATAAAATAATATAAATATATATACATAAAAAATGTTTAATTTAAGTTAAAAAATTTCAAAATCTTGAGTATAAACACAAATAAAAACAACATATATTTAAAACAAAATAAAATAAACTTACAAATTTTAGTTTAAAACAATAAAAATTTTAACATTTTTGTAAAAAAAAAATTATTAGTGTTTTATTTTTAACGTGAATAAAGGTTGTGATAAAGCTCTTGGAACAAAACAATTTTTGCACAATTGTTATTCGGTGCGCTAATTATAGAATCCATTATGCTAAAATTCAAACAAAATAAAAAAAGTTTTTTTTTCTATAGACAACACAGAAGACCTCTAGGATCTTCTGCTATAATACTAGAGCTTTATTTACTACGGGCTTTTGGCCGTTGCATAGGTAGTGGAACCCACCACCTCCGCTTCTAGTTCAATTCTAGTGTTCTAGTTCAGTTGTATATAAGTTCTAATTCCAGTTCTTAATTGAACGAGTTAAGATTGAGTTCAGTTTTGTTTAAGTTTTAATTCAGTTTTGGTGCAAAATTAGTTCTAACACTTTAGTTTTAGTTCTGTTCCGGTTCAGTTATAATTCAGTTCTGTTTTGGTTCAGTTCTAATTAGGTGTATTCGAAAATTAGTTCTAATTCACGTCTAGCTCAGTTGCAGTTCTGTTTTGGTTCAGTTCTAGTTTAATTCTTAATTAAAGTTGATCTAAATTTAAATACCTTAAAGAAAAAAAACTATATTTTAATTTTTCTTTCCTTTCTTATTTATTTAACTATTTCAGAGTCATTTAGGCATTACCCATCGCTTGTGTACTATTAGGAACTGTATTCGAGTTGATTTCCCGTTTTTCGTTAGACCCCAGATTATGGTACTCCAACCTCTCCGTCTCACCAACCACGCCTATTGAACTCATAGGAGCATTAAGCAAGCTGTCCGTAAGTTGCATAAGTATACCTACCTGCTCGTCAATGCTAGTTAAGTCCTAGTCCGATAGTTTTATACAACCACTAGTATGCTCGTAAAGTAACGGTGTATATGGACTAGGCTAAAATTACAACAGATCTTTGTCATCGCTATTAGGGGGGAACTGTTCTCGATCAGTTTCTTTATACACTAACTGACCATTCAGATCCTTGGAACAGCTACTTATCTTAAAGTATGTTTTTCACTTCTCTATTTGTTCCACGGGGGACTTAAGTGCTACAAAACTGGATTGTAAAGGTACCCTTACTTGGACTCAATACCAGACACAAGTCTATCCGGTAACTCAAGCCTAATTCCCTCTTTTCGCCATCTGGGGCGCGTCCGATGGGAGTAAACAACAGAAAGACTCCACACGGAATTATATCTATTACTCTCTATACAAGTAGATCACTAATTTTTACATAAATCCTATTTTGTATTTTTACTTTAAAATAAAATTTGTAACAGATTTTGATAGACGCACATTTGCGATCCAAAATTTGAATAATATCTGAACTAATATACAGTCAAGTAAAATGTAATTATAATGCAGATATAAATTATCCATTAAAATATTTAAGAAAGGTGAAAGAGAAGAGCTTGTGATCTGTCAAGGAGCATGGATGTAACTTAGCGCACTCTTTAAACATGAATTCTATCCAAATTCTCGCAATCTAGTCAACATGTTCATCTTTATTTGATTTATTAATCCTTAATTTTATAGGATCCTATGAAACCATATTCAAAATATTATCGAATTGAAAAAAGTACAAAAATTAAGTGTTATTTATCTCATAAACTTTTCAGTTTTCAAAAAGTACTAATCCTTTTTTGAATTTTTTTTCTAATCTTTGTTGTTTGTTTATCCCTTATGGGCGGAATATCTTTAAAGTACTAGGCTCCATTTATTTTTCTTACCGGTTCTATTCGGTGTGAGACAAATCCATTTTTCACATTTTTACGTTTAAGGTATTTTTAGTACTACTTTAAGATTTGGCCCCTTATCCCTTTAAACTTTGAAATTTACAAAAGGTACCAAACATATGTGTTTTCTCCCTCGAATTGTATATAAATATAATTTTTATAAAAAGTTGTGACAAAGACACACGATGTAGTTTCCATTTAGAAGTCAACCTGGCACACAATGATTTTAAGACTTATGCTCTATTTTATTAAATAAAGTTCATAAAAAGTAAAAATATTATATTTAATTTAAAAAATCGATTATTAATGAATTAAAAACAGAAACAGAATAGTGTAAATAAAAAAATGTAAATGTTAATATAGTAATAGTATGCTAAACTTTGCCTCTACTCTATTAAATTATTTATACAAGAAATCTTTTCGTGTTATAATACCAACAACACGATTCTCACGATTGACCACAATTAAATGACGTAAACCAAGGGCACGGAATTTATTGAAAATTTTTGGAACAGAATCATGCTAAAAAGTTTTTGAAGAAAACAATTTATGAAAAACTATTTTAAAAACAAAATAATTATATATATATGTTATTATGTACCTCTCTCGAACAGATAGGTGAAGGATTCATAAATATATCCAAATTAACAGTATAGTCTACTTTGTCCTCATTTAAACGTACACACTGAAAGAAAAATAGACAAAAGAACATATTTAAGAAAACGTCTAAACATTTTTAATTAAAACCTAATTGTTTTACATCTATTGAGGGATAACGTGGATAAACATCTCTAAATGTTTGATTAGTAGTTTCCGCCTCCCAAAAACGTTTCTTTTCTTCATATAAAGATTTCAGAAGAATTACTATTAGTTGTGATCTTAAAATAATGCCACACACACGACCTGTCGAACGTTCATTCTGGAATTTAATGAAAATTAATGTTTAGTTTCTCGTAGACATTTATAAGGAATTATTATCGTACCCCTTCAACATCTTCAACTACTGGAAAACCATTGTGTTTGTAACGATGTAAAATATCATAAATATAACGTGCTTTATCACGCAATTTAATACAAACTACTGGAGTGCTCATGATATTCGATGCCTTAAGACCCATATAATGGGGTAAAGGTTCCCAGGGTAACATCGGTACATGATTAACTTCAATTTGTATATCATAAATGCCTTCATTGAAATAATCTCCCACCCATTTTGCACTAATCAAAGTGATAATGAGTGGAAAAAAGAAAGACGTCTCAATGCCTGTAGTTTCCATAAGAATAACCGTCAAACTAATGGTCATGCGTAGAACACCACCTAAATTTGCAGCTGCTCCGATTAGTGCATATTTACCAGGATTTAAAAAGCTCTAAATAAAAATACTTTTAATTTTATTGTATAAAAATAACACTTCAACAACAACAATAAACTTACTGCCTGTGGCCAGAAATAGAAAGAGACCATGGCTACCAAACGACCCCAGGCGGCGCCTACTAAAACAGTGGGTATAAAAACACCTAAACTGACATTCAAACCAAATGTAGAGCAGGATAAAATATAATAAATCAATGTGAACAAGGCTAATGATAAAATCTTATGGGAACCTGTTTTATAAAAAAAAAATATAAATTTGATAAAAAATAAAAGAACCAAACTTTTTATATTTAGACAATTTTACCAGGAGGATCATGAAACAATGATCTAACGGTAGCTTCTGGTGTTTGAAACCATAAAGCTGCTACAGCATTATATTCGTTATCTTCACAAAATAGCTGTAAGAAAATAGTTTATTACATTCATTTAACTATGAATATAACATTAAATTTCCCAAACTTACCTGTGTGGGATAATCAGTTGGATCATTACCCAAGGGCCGACAATCATTAATAAAATAAATCATAGCACAAGCTACGGATACACCAATTGTGGCCACAAGCATGGCTTCTAAAACACGAGCAAAACGATATTTTATAAATCTTGAACGAAATCGATTAATTTTAGTATTTAAACTATTCCAGGCGGCACCCAAAAGACCACCCGTTATGCCAAACAACATAAATATGGGTAATTCAAAATATTCGAATGTTAAAGGCTGTTCGAATTTGCCCAAATTGAAGAGACCGGTAAATGTGAAATCGCTTAAACCATGATAGGCTGACAAAACAATATTCAAAGTGAAAGAGCTTATAATGGAAGCAATTAAAGTACGCCAAATGAGATTCTGATTCCAAAAACTTGCAGCTTCTTCCAAAGAAAATAACATACCACCTATGGGTGAACCAAAAGCTGCAGCTACACCTGCAGCTGCACCACCCAGTACAAAATCACGTTTCTCGTGATCATCACGAAATGCCTTAAACACACGAAAATCTTTAACAAATGTTGTACTTTTGCCTTGTGATATACCAGCTGCTACCACGGCACCCGCATGTATCATGGGACCTTCCTAGACATTCAAAAAACTTATAGAACTTATAAATTATTATCAATTGAATCTAACTTACCTTTCCACCCGCTAAACCACCTACTACGGAAGTAACTACACCTATACTTTTAATGGCCAATGTTTTAATTCTTACTATTCGAGGTATTTTGACACCGTTTAAATAACTTTTCACTTGTGGTATACCACTACCAGCGGTAATAGGTTCCAAATATGTTACCATAGCAGCTCCCAATCCTACGGGTACTATACTAAGAGCTATCCAATATAAATAGGGTATAACCAAATCTCCAGTAGGATTAGTTTGATGGGGTACATTGGTGTCAACAGCTTTAAAATTGAAATAATTAATTAAGGATTTATGTTCGACAAGAAAAATCTGTTAAAAAAATATATAAAATATTTTATTTTAAAGTACGATCCCTACTGAAATTTGTGTAATTCACTTATAACACTAATCAGTTTTAAAGAGATTGTTTAAAGAGCAAGATTTAAGAAAGCAATTCATTCACCAGTTACCTGGAAT
>JACGTJ010002066.1:7255-20871 GCA_014858695.1 Chrysomya rufifacies | reverse complement strand
ACCCAGAATATATATACATTTTAACATGTTACAAACGGAATGACAAACCCAATATACCCCCCATCATTTTTTGATGGTGGGTATAAAAAGAAAACAAATTATAGTTTTTACTTCAACAGACTCCGAATTACATTTTACCGATTTTTCATTTTGCTTATTGCCAAATTTGGTAGCCCTCTTTTATTCCCTTCTAGTCCAATATTGGCTTTAACAGACATATGGTCATAGCTGTTTTCACTCAGAATCTTACAAAGGCCCAAAATTCATATATACATTGGAATTTTTAACGAATTATTACAGTCAGAATAACAAACAAAATAAATTCCTCAACATGTTCCATTCCATTTATTCCAAATTCATGATACATAAGTGATTGCTAGAGTTCGGTTATAATTGGGGATTTAAGAGTTATGATTAAAAATAATGAAACATTTTTATAAATGTATATTATAAATATTCGTCTAAAAATCCAAATAGTGAATAAAAGATTAACAATTTTAGCTCCTTTTTAACACAATGGATTTGGATAGATCCGAGGCATATTACACAGAAATCTTTCACAAAAGCGAATAAATAATATTGTCGACTGAAAAGCGTTAAGGGTCGTACGAGTGAAACAACTCTTATTAATACAGAATACAAAGTTTTTTTTCATGAAACAAATTGTCCTGATCTTTTTTTACAACCTTCTCTACACTGAAACATACTCATTATATTATATAATTTTCTCTTTTTATTTATTATTTTATGCTGATCCTTTCGAAATGAAATTTTAATAGTTTACCATACACAAAGAACGGATTTTATATTCTTAGAATTAATTTTTGTGTGAATTTTAAATTCTTAGAAATAATTTTCCTGAGAAAATTTATAGTATTTGTTTTTGTACGTATGTATGTGCATTTAAAAGCTTAATGATGATTATTGTGTTAGCTTGGGGCTTAAATATGTTATAAAAGATGAACATGTTGAACTTTATTTAAAAACTTAAATAGAACTCAAAAAAAAAGAACAAAAAAGAACCGTTAATTTGAAACTTTTTTTGTAAAATTGAGAGAGGTTGGATAGATTTTTATACATTAAAGGATACCGTTTGACACAGGAACAATTGCAGAGACGATTTAAGGGTGTCCATTCGCCCATGTAACGTAAGATATCTTTATGAAATTTTGATACAAAAAGGAAACGTATTGAAAATGATCACAAGCGATATCTTGGAAACTAGACACGGTGTAATGCTAAATATTTCTTCCTAAAATAATTCCAAAATATGAATGTTAATCCTGTAGAAATTGTCATTAATGCAAAATATTGTTCAATATGAATATAAATTCAATTCAATATGAATATAAATCATGATGTTGCCTAATAATACTTTTCATACATACTCATGTATAGAATATAAACTTGTCGGATTTGACCGACTATAGCACTCTTACTTGTTTTTATATAGTTTTGAAGGTTTTTTTTAATTTGATTTGTATAACAAATATTATATCTAAGCTTTATTATTTAGTTTGCAGCCTGCTAAAATATTTTTCTAAGACTCCATCATGTATATACATTCTGGGTCCTGTTATGATTCTGTATCGTACTAGCAATATTGTTCTACATGTTTGTCGATCTCTAGAAAGTAGGTTAGAATTCGAACAGTATGATCTAGGGCGATGAAATTTGGAAATGATTTTTTTATATATCCTTTACTAGTTTAGGTAATTACAACAAAAATAAAGTACTATGTCATAATTGGTTCACGATAAACATAGTCAAGTTCTCTTCTAGTGCATCGAATCTATGTATTTCGTGGTCTACCTGTATCTCGGTAACTTGACGTGCTTTTTTGGCGATTTTCCAAGCAGGACATCAGAGAATATAAGCTATCCAGGTCTATTTACGTTTCGTGATCTCTATTTTATATTAGATATGCGGTTTGGATTAGATTTCGATTTATAAAACTCTGAATTTTAAAAAATCTGAAATCGTGCTCTATATCGTACATCCATAATCACAATCCGACTTCGCGCTAAAATTATACGAATCCGTATTTCACAATATAAATTTCGAACGCCACATTTTCCCAAGTTTGATTGCTATAATCAATTCAGAGCCTTCACTAGATATTTAACAACTAAGATAGGTAAATAATTTAGCAGATAGAAAAGCAAACTTTTGTGATTGAATGTATAATATTGTTCCTGGTAAGATTCTTAATCGATTTAGCTATATACATCTGTCTGCTTGCTTTAAGTACGTTAAAGATCACACTAAATATGCTACGATAATAAAATTGGCACAAATATTTCACTTATATTTGCTTGTTAGAATCGATTCTAAATACGGAAGTTACCCATTTATGAACAAAGACATTTTGGAGCATTTTAAGGCATATCATACGTCAAAATTTTCTAGGTTACATTGAAGCTTTGATCAAGTCGCATATAATATAACTTGTTATAATTGACGAAGACTGTTAGTTAAATTAATTTACTAAAATCTCTTATTACATTCTAAGATTTAAATATTTTTCGTAATTTGAAGAAAATTCTATAGAAAAAATCTGTCAAAAGAAATTTCTTGTTAAAAATCTACGAAAAATATTCATCAAATAAACAATTATAAATCATTTTAAAATTTTGAAATAATTAAAATTGTTAATTTTGAGAATTAATAAAATTCTACTTATATGATAACAAGTTGTATATTATAATATATGTATGTATATATGTATGTATTTCATGTCAATCAATTAACAAATAGTAATTTAAAATATTTAACAACTCATTAACAAATTGGTATGCGATATTATTTGCTTTAATTTCATTTACAAAAAAAACATAAAAATTCATTGATAATAAAAAAAAAAACTGAATAAAAACCACATAGAAATAAATTAAAACAAAATATAGTGGGCGTAAAATTGTGTGTGTGTTTCTTTTTTTTTGTGATAAAATAAAAAGTTTCCCATTTTAATAAAGTTATTGTGCTAGTCTTATCTTCATACTATGGTGTTTGGTGCATTTAATTTAAAATAAAGATAACGCAAAAAAAAAACACAAAATACTTACTAACCCGGTTTTATTTATAATCAAAAAGAAACAAATAACACAATTCAATAAACATTAAAGGTGTTGGGTAAACTAGTAGTCAAAGTGGAATTGAAACATAATAATGACCTACGAAACAACTTTACACTATACCCCTTACAGATGCATACGATACCATGGAAACCTCTTCGGAATTAGAATATAAATCGATAACAATTAATCATGCACAATACAATATGGAAGCAGATGAATTTAAATTGGTTTTCATTAATTCCACCGATTCCTCTTCCTGTCGTGATGAGGAAGAATTTGAGGATAGCAGTTCTACAACTTCCTCTTCCACACACAATTGCAGTAGTATTGCTATAGATGATTGTGATTGGGATTATTTTGAACCTTCCATGATTAGTACAAGTATAACTAAACATGTTTTATATTCACCTTGTGGTTCACCTTTAATGGCTAGAAGACGACAATCTAGAGAATTTAAATCAAGTGATAGCACTGCCTCACCCATGGAATCGCCCTTAATGTATCGCAAGCAATTGTTGGCCTGTTCTAGGGTAAGAGAAAGTGATACTGGAACAGATGAGGAATTACTAATGCAAGCGGAAAGTTCTAGTTCAGATGGTTATCTTACCAGATCCTCCTCCACAATACGTAGTCAACCACAAATGACCATGAAGACTAGAATTAAAACTAGACTTTTAAATAAGGAACAACATCATCATCACCATTACGCCAAGCATCGTCATAGTTCACCACGTAGTGGTTTAGATAATTGCAGTTGTGGTGCTACTAAATTAAATCAAAAGCAAGAAAATATTTTACAAAGCCCTTCAATTCAACCACAATATGTACCCATACCAGTACCGGTACCCATACCTGTACCCATGTCCGCTTATCCCTATTGGAATGCTAATGACTTGTCGCCACAATTACAAGCCTTAGGCCAAGATAATGATGAAAGTAATTTATGTGCTTCTTTACAAAAGCTATGGTCTACAGCTCAAGGTAATTTACCAAATTCCTCAGCCAGTTCTTCCAATCTACAAGCCGCCGCTGCAGCAGCTGTGGCTGCTACTTATCAAAAACTGGCTGCTCATAAATTGGACAGTAGTTTCAAGTCTTCTGCCCCGGATTTAAGTTCATCCACCTACTCTTTGGTAGGCATGACTCAATCACATTGTTCCACTTCTTCCGGTTATGGTACCAACACTACTACCGGTGGCAGTTTGGAAACCTTATTAAATGTTGAAAAGCTTACAGCTGGTGTGAATCAACTGGAACATAACCACCACCACCATAAACATCAACTTACATTAAACAACCACCTTAATAAGCAGGCATGCGATAAAACATATGTTGCCAAAAGACATTCCCTGCACACTATACCAGCAATTGTCGATGAAGACGAACAAAAACAAAACCTCCACCTTCACCAACCTAGTAACCACCACTTTTATCAGCAGCAACAGCACTCGAAACAACAGCAGCAGCAACATTATAAAACATTAAATGAATACGATGTTATCGATGACAGTGGTTTTAGCAGCTGTATTCCAGCTCACCATACCTCAACCATGTTAGTTGATATTAAACCTTCGTTGGGTTCAAGTCGTACTTTAATACAAACGGATACACGTGAACACGTTACTGCTAGCGAAAGGGACGTGGTACGGGAACGTGTACGGGAAAGTGATACACAAGAAAATGAAACATACTTTTGTGAATTTAACAAAATAGAAAATCAATCAACAATAAATTCTATAGATAACGAAAATTTAGTTAAAGAACAAAAAGTTGACAACAATTCGTTGATGTTAGAAACAAATAAAGATAATTCGGTACATATTGTAATACAAATTAATAAAAAGTCTATTGAAAATAGTGATTTAGAAGTAGAGAATAAACAAGTTTTGAATTTGTCGAAAAATAATAGTAACATTACCACTACTAATGCAAACGAAAATACAGATACAAATTTAGCCAAGTCCAACGATACGGCCAAAACTAGAGATAAACAAATAGCGGCAGAAACAGCAACACAAACAGTAGACAAACAGCAACAACAGCTGTCAAATAAATTTATAATTAAAGAACCAACAAAAGCAACGAAGAGAGTTACATTAACACCACTACAAACACATACACCTTCATTCACAAAACAAAGAGAACAAAATACAAATCAACTTAGTGTTGGTGAAACAATTGGCAATGATCAATTGGTTAGAGAGGAACGTGGTGGCAATGAAAGACAGTTAATATTAGTAGAAAAACAACCACAAGTTAATAATGATAATACGATTTTAGTTAATTATGATATTAAACATAATAATGATGTCGAATGTTATGAAAAAGCTGTAAAGCCGGTAAAAACTTGTTTGCCCAACAAAATTAAAAACAAAAAATCTATTTGCACAAATGATTATGATCATAATGTTGACAATAATAATGATGATGTTGACGATGGTGACGGGCAGTATTTGTTATTGCAGACGGACAATGTAAATAGCCCAACGAAAAAGAAGAAGAAAAGTTGTACAACCACTACGGCGGCTGCTACCGTTGCAACAAATTTAGCTCATAATGAAAATGTGAAAAACCAGACAACAAATAAAATAATATTTACAACATTAACGCAACTAGAAAAAACAACTAATTCCACTAGTAGCCCAACAATTGTATTAACAACAGCAGCAGCGACAACAACAACTAAAACTACAACCACTGCATTAAGTACCCAAAAGCCTTTACAACCTGCTGCAGTCGTTGGAAAATCGCCAAACGCAACGGTGGTGCAAGCGGCGGCCATAACCACCACAAATAGCAGCAACATTAAATCATTAAAATCAAAATCAAAAAAATCATCTTTAGCACCCACAGCTAATGAAAATTTAAGAAAACTCTGTAAAAATAAAACTATGATAAAACAACCAAATAAAATAACATCAGATGAAGAGGAAGATGACGACAATGGCTATTTACGAAGTGAAAGAAAAAATTTCCTATCTAGCGATACAGAATCAGAATCACAATCAGAGGAAGAAGATGATGACAATGTTGGCTCTTCTACGGAAAATTCCGCTGAAGAACAGACAGGAGCAAATAAAGAAAGTGAAAATGAAAAACCTAGAGAAAAATCTTTGAAAAAGAAAAAATCTTCAAAAGCTATAAATCGCTCTTATAATATAATACCAGATAATAGCAATGAAAACTCATCTTCTCCCCACTCTGCCAATGATGAAACAAGAGAAGGGTTGGAAGGTAAAAGTGATAGTGTTAGTGACAGTGATATGAGCGTATCGAGTTCGGAATCTGTTGATACTGATGATACTGGTAATGTGGCTGATCGAAGACCGCGTAAAAAGCATTTCGCCAAAGTATTTGTGGTTAACCGTAAATCCCATAGGCATAATATTGCAGGGGGATTTTCAAGTGACTCCTGTACGCAATCTTCATCGGATGCAAATTTAGAAGATTCCTCTGACAATGACACGGATACGGAGAGAACTGATTGTGGTGTTGTATTGAGATGCATAAAATTACTGAATGAAGATAGTGATAATGGCAATGAAATAAAAGAAATACGTGATTCATTGCATGAAAGTGACAGTTGCAGTGATTCAAGTGCTCATGATTGTAAACGCAATGCTAATTGCTCGCTAGACGATGATTGCAACGATAATCGATTGTTGCATGAACATCAAGAGTCTGAGGGTAGAGCTGACATTAATGATAACGAAGAAGATGAAAGTGATTGTAGATCTTCGTCGTTTGGTAATACATCGCGCGAAGATTTGGCTAATTGTATATTTGTTGTTGGCGGTCAAACAGACGATGACAATAATGGGGGTGTTGTTTTGCAAAAAATCAAACATTTAAATGCAGAGGAAAATTTAAACAACAACGTTGATAATGATCATGGCATAGTTAGCCAGAAAGTGGCAAGTGAAAAACAACCAACATTCGGTTTAGTTAATGAACAGCACGAGCAATTAGAGCATTTGAATGCAACGCGTGTTGCTAATTATGCTTCAGTGGTTACAGCCATTAATTATGAACAGAAACAGCAACATCAACAAACAGAAAAAATGCAACAGCAACAACCATCATCTTCAATGGATTTGGTAGTGGATGAGGCTTGTGAAGAATTGCATAGCATCTCCAATGATGTGAATCGTTTGTTGGCTTTGACCAAACAAAATTCTGAATTGGAAATAAAATTACAAAAACTGAAACGTGGTGTGGCTGAAATCAATCAGGATCATTTAAATGATTTGTCTAGCACAGACCAAATCTCCTCAAGTGCAGTAACTTTGGAACCAGAAAATAAGCAAAAATCCATTAAACATAAACAAGGCATTCCAAAGGTTTCTTTAGCATTACAAAACACTTCCATAACAGACAAGACGGAGGTGGAGGAAAATTTAGCAACAAAAAGTTCTAAGGTGGAAACTAAAAATAAAACTAAAACCGGTAATATAATACCTACAACACAAGCAACAGCTTTAGAAAATATTACAAAAGAAAATAAAAACAAAAACGAAAATGTTCTAAGCGAATGCTTTTCATCTTCTTCTTGTACAACATCGTCATCATTATCAACAGCAACAAACACAAAATTGAAATATGAGCTAGAAAAAGTGGAAATACCTGTCACGAAAACAACAACACCAACAGCAGCAAAAGCCATGTATAAAGATAATTTACTAGCAAAAAATAGTAATTCTACTGAAACTTGTACTAAGACCAGTTTCAAACATGACGTCTATGATACCGACTATAACATGCTCTTTACCACAACAACAAATGAAAACTTTTCTTCAGTAAAACGTGACTCCAGTGAAGATTTTAAAGTGAATTATGTTCGTTATGTGAATACAAATGATTGCAATGATGACGAAGATGATGATGAAGATCAAACAGAAAATAATTTCTTTGAAAGGGAAGTTGAAGAAGGGATAGATAATAATAGTGAATGTGGAATTGTTTTTAAAAACAAAACTCAACTTCATAATAATGACGAAAATAAATGTGAAATGAAGTTAAATCAAAACAAACCAACAAAAATATTAAACAGAAGCAAAGATAGTGGTATTAGTAAATCAGACACGAGTGTTAGCAGTTTTAGTTGTAAATCATTTAACGAACAGGTAAATAAAACATATGACGAAGAACAACAACAAAAGGAAAAACAATTATCAAACAAAGCAGCTGCTTGTACTAAACAAAATTTAAGAGAATTGAGTAATAAACCAGAACAACAACAATTCACCGAACCATGCAAAATAAATGAACTGATACAAGACGGTTATTCTTTTACCACTAACACTACTACTGCTACATGTTCTTCCCCTTCCTCTAACTCACCCGTTTGTACGAATTTCACAGAATATTTTATGGACTCATTAGAAACTACCACCACTACTAGTAATCTACTACAATCATCGTCTACAGGTAGAAACGAAGAAATACAATCACAACAAATTAACGGTGAGCAACAGGTAGTTTTAGAAGAGAAAAATAACGACGACAACTACAACGAGCCATTGTCGTTAACTTCGCAGGTGAGCAAAGAGTTTTCATGCTCAGAGATCAATATGCCTTCGTATAGTAAAGTTATTCATCGTGCAGAGTATGGTACATTACAAACAGTTGATAATGAAATGTTAAACGAAACACACGGTAATAAACGGGTTAATACAGAGCAACCGCATTTAGTGCAATCATCATACTATGACGATTTAAAAACGCCAAATGATTACGGTAACTTTGGTGCGATACGTAAATTACAGCAACAACATCAATATCAAAAACCACAAAATTTTATAAAAACATCAATAACAAGTGAACCATCATCTACCATAAAGTACTTTGAACAAAAACAGCAACTACATTTATTCAATAAACTAAACAACGAAAACAATAATAAAGTGGAACACAATAAAGATAAAACAGAAACGTACTACGACGAATATTATCAAAACCTTAAACAAGGTAACACCAACGAAGACGTCGACGTTGTCGACGAAATCGTTCAAGACTACGTCGAAGAAGAGGAGGAAGAAGACGACGACGTCTTTGGTTTTAACAATCAGCCAACTAAAAATAATCTACAGAATCGTCGTTCTCAATTGCAATCGTCAACATCTAGTGCCACTAGTTCTAGCAGTGAAGATCCTAATGAGAATTCTGATGTAAGCGCTCTTAGTACAACGAAAACATCGATTCTAACACCCACAAAATATCGCAGTACACACGTAAATAATTCGCCAAATACTTTATCAGCCAAATATCGTAGTTTGATAATGATTACAAAAGATCAAGAGCTCGCGCAACTAACGAATGAAAGTGACGTCACAACGGCACATATAAATAGTGAAATTCAATTAGAAAAATCTCAAAATATACAAAATAATAATGAAAATTTAAGCATAAATAATAATGATCAAAATGAATATAAATATCAAATGCAAAGTGTAAATAATAGTGATAAAATAAGTGAAAATCTAAAACCAATGTCTAAAATATCAACAAATTCAAGTGTTTTAAATGATAACAATAATAGCAAAAATGAATCATCGGTATCAGCAGACAACATTAATAATGATCAATTAAAAATATCTACTCAATACAATGATAAAACACAAAGTGTAAATATTAAAAAAGAATCAGATATATCGTCGTTATTAACGGTAGATCTGTTGAGAGATCAACGTATAACGAACAATGATGATGATGATTACGATAGTTTTGAAGAATATGTAGATAATTCGGATGTAACAATAAAAAAATGTACGAAAATTCCTCCAGTTATATTGGAAGATGGTTTGGCTGATGATGATTCCTGGGTTGAGGAACTCAGTGAGCATGGAGAAGAAGGTCGGGTGGAGGAGGAAGGTGAAGAAGAAGATGATACCACTCCGACTTGTACGGATTCTGAAGATGGTGATGATCCTCACACCATGGGAATGTTTCATGATCGTGAAGAGGAACTAAGAGGCTATCACCGTACTGCCATAGATTTTACTTTACACACTATAGTAGAAGAAAGTTGTGAAGAAAGTGAGGTAGCTTCACTTAGAAGTCATACAGATGAAGATGAATTAGATGATTTGGAGAGAAGACGACAAAAAACCCTACAACACCATCATCGTCTTTCTGCATCGGAACTAGAGAAATACTTCTTTTTCGGTTTGGGTGAAGGTAAAGTAATGAATTCTATGGATACTCATGGTGAAGATACTGCCTCAGAAGTAAGTAGTGTGTGCTCAGATGGTTTAGATTCTCTGGGTATACCAGATGAACCCATCAATGATATAAATCAAGCGGCAGATTTGGCTTCTTCGCGTTTAGAGAAGTATTTCATATTAATGGGTTTCAATTCCACTGAGAAAAATGATTCCGATGAAAGTGGAAGTGTGGGTAGTGATAGTGAAGGTCATCCAAGTCCCAGCCAAAGAAGAAAACGTTTGGTGAGAGCCAGAACTACTCCCAGATCACATAATTCTTCTTTAGATAATCTTCTTGTAGATGCTCAAAATAATGATAGCCTCGATAATACTATGTTACCAACAAGTACACAAGATATATTAGATTCGTCAGAGTCAGAAAATTGTGATGAGACTGTCATACATAATAGCAGTGCCAGTGAAAGAACTTCTGATGGCACCGATACCATGAAACGTAAAAAACAATTACGCAAACGTCACGATTCTTTGGATGAGAAAAAACTTCATGACACCTCCCTGGAGGAGAGCAATAAAAACAGCTTGGAATGTCGTACTCCAACACCTGGTTCAATGAGTAGTTCGCAAGCTAAAAAGCAACAACATCATAGTCGTGATAGTGGTTTTGTTGGCAGTAATGATGATTTATTAAAATCACCTGAAACAGAAGGACCTTCCACTTCACGTACTAAATCTCCCACAACTCTAGAACAAATCAAGGAAGATAATGAAAAATTACCAGTACCTATACCTGCCTTACGTCTAAGTACCATTACAGATAGCAACTCTAACGCACCTGCCGCAGATAACAACAATAAACTAACAATACCTACAACCAGCTCCAATTCAAATCTGGTGCGGAAAGACAGCTTTAACAATTGGAGTTCGGATGAAGAAACAAACTTAATGATGTCTAAAATGCGTCAATTCTTTAAAACTTTAGTGGTCGCTACTGCCAATGCACAGCAGGGTTCGGCCAGCAACTCAAAATCTACTACTCCCAACCAAACAACACCTATTTCGGTACGTCGCATGAAATCGCGTCCTACAACGTTCGCTTATTTCGAAAATGAATTAACGCGTCTAATGAAAACGGTGCCGGGAATAAACGATGAACAAGTGCGTGAAATTGTCGAATATTTGAGTAGTGAAGACACCTGGTCGGATTCCTATGATTCGTCAGATTACACGAGTTCTGATTTGGAGGGTAGTAGCCAGAGACGTAATGAACTTAAACAACAAATTTCTGCAAGTTGCCAACAGATCATCAACAAATTTGAAGTGGATGAAGAAGGTGATCGTGGGGATGGTGGTCTACTAGATGATCCAAGAACGTCGAATCCAGATACAGCCTTAGTATACCAAAAACTGGTGGCTTCGTTCTCCAAAATGGCAGTGGATAGTGCAAATGCACATACACAGCAAACGAATGAATTACCGTTACAGGAAAGTGATAATGGTGGTGGTAGTCTGAAGCAGGCCGAGAATACAACGGCAGTAGTTGAAGACGATCGAATTTCTACAGGCAGTACACGTAGTGCTGAAAGATCTCCTCAACTCTTTGCCAGAGTAATGCAACATATTGGCACACGTCTGGTGGCCCTTATGCATGAAGTCAGTAGTGGCAATGACACCCATGGTACAAATTCGCCCATGCCTGCCCAACGCAATCAACACAAACGTTTACAAGCTAAGATATCAGCTACCACCACCGAAGACGAAGAAGACACAACCACAGAAGATAAAGCAACTAATTACGCTAGAACTTCGCAATATTTACATCCCTCACATGCCCAACACATCTACCAAGCAACACGTTCCATAAACTATTCACAAGACGAAGCCTACAATTTAGCTCGCAGTAAATCACATGATCTTTTATTAGACTCAACTTCTTCAATGACTGCATCGAACAGCAGTAACAGCACGGGCAGCGGCAGCAATAACAACCAACATGCAGCTGTCCACAATCGACCACATCACCATCAGTCTAGCAGCGGTGTTAGCGATACCGCCGGCGAAGAGTGTGGAGTGGCTAGCGATTATGAGCGCTTCTCATGGCGCGGTAGTTTTGAATCAGCATTACTGGCTAATGGTGACTCCAGAACTAAATTATCTCAACTTGACCGTGACAACTCATCGTCTGCGTCCGCTTTGGCCGTTGCAAAGCGCCGTTCAGCAGGAGATTTGTTGTTCAACCACAAGAGTCTGAGTCGTGAACAATTGGATCGTGTGCGTTCATGTGGCAGCATAGGTGGCGGTGATGAACACCATCATGTTTTGGAATCTTCACCAGCCAAACCATGGCTTTCTTCAAACGATTCCAAAGATGCAAGACGTTCTAGCGTACCAGATGCTATTTATGAAACAGATACTTCATCATCTGATGAATGTGAAGCATTTGCCGGTTCACGTTCAACGTTGCCACGCAGTCTACTTGGCGTTACACAAATGTCTACAACAAATTCATTACCACGTCTACCCACCACCACAAATCAAACAACTACGTCATCATTAAACACCTCTTTGGGTTTGGGTGCAGCGGCAACAGCAAGTTCAACCTCTGCTCTGGCATCAGGTGTGTCAGCTACTTCTACGCCCATATCATCAAAATCACAAAACTCGTTAAATTTCACGCCAACCAACAGTGCTAAGAGTGCACGTTATCGTCCGCCCGGCCTAAAATCTCCCAACTGTTTCGGTTCTAGTAATGCGAAAAAGTCCGTGCAATCGAATGCTCACACTTTGCAGCAATTCCTTTATCCTAAGCGTGATGCACGTAAACGTTTAAATATGTCCACTGGTGAGCAATTATTTTCTTTATTATTTTTATTTTAACTTAGTTTACTTTTTACGTTGAGGGTGGATAAGTTAATACTTTTTTAGAGTTTTTGTATTTCTTGTTTATTTTTCGCTTTAGGTAAAATGTTTTTAAAGTTTCATTTTACTTTATCTATTTTCAAGTTTTTTTTTAAGGTGCGTCCAACTAACGATATGATTTTGAGTATACAAGCTTATTTTTTGTATTAGTATACAAGCAGTTTTTTGTTAAAAATATGTCCCTGACATACAATTATTTCTTGTTTTCAAGCTGTTTCCCTTTTTAATTAAAGTTTGTTTAGAGTTTCAAATGGTTATTGTAATATTTGAAATTTCGATTTAAAGAAAATTATCAACATTCTAAAGTTATTTAATCTAAAAGAAAAAATTCTTTATTCTTAAATATTGCTCTACAATTTATCTGTAAACATACACTAAACTTAATTAAGATTGGAACTAAAACTGAACTAGAACTGAACTAGAATTGAATTAGAACTGAACTAGAACTGAACTAGCACTG
>JACGTJ010002053.1:9777-27414 GCA_014858695.1 Chrysomya rufifacies | reverse complement strand
CATGTGCACAATAGGCTCCCATGTGCACAATAGGCGTGGTTGGTGTGACGGAGAGTTTAGATGACCTAAAAGTCGGGTCTGACGAAGAATGGGAAATCAACTCGATTACCGTTTCTAGTCAGACTCAGGAGTTGGACTCCACTACAGCACTCCACGGCGGGGTGCTGTAGGTTCGGATAAGGATACCACAGCTTCTATAGGCCTATATGGTTCGATCGGAAAATTCTTAGCATTAGCTTATTTCGAAGGTTTCAGAGATAAAGTTGATGATACTCTGAATAATGCTCATCAAGGACCACTCTAGAAACAAACGTCAGTGGCAAAGAATCGGTGCAACCCGTCAAACCAGACGGCCACACCTATAGCTTGGTAGAAAGAAGTTGTGTTATGCAAACATTCTGTATATCGTAGATCTAATCTCATACTAAAGTTCCCATTCTACTATTTATTAGGTCACCGACTTTATTCACAAATATTTAACATTCCTTATTGAGAAGCCGTTAAATTCAAACTGGGAGCATATTTTTCGTAGAATTCAAAATTAATCAAAAATTAATAGATATACAAAAGCCCATTTTAAGTTATGACTACAATTAATTTATTTACTTTTTAAGATATTTAATGACTTAACATACAACTTCTAATACTTTATGTTGGCTGGCAAACATATGAATTTAATGGAGCTGGTGCCGGTGCTGGCTGCAAATTCTCTACTATATTCGGTTTATCCAAATGTTGCTGCTTTATTTGATGTAATCTCAAAGAATTACTCTGAGTAAAAGTACTCTGACACACTGCACATTTATACGGCCTTTCACCGGTATGTGTACGCTTGTGTATATTTAAGTCTTTCGATTGCTTAAATGCCTTCTCACACTGCGTACACTTATAGGGACGTTCATTGGTATGCGTACGCATATGAATCTTTAATTTATTCGATCGTCTAAAGGTCTTTTCGCATAGAGTGCATTGATAGGGTTTTTCGCCGGTATGAGTGCGACGATGTACTTGTACATCGTATAGTCTAGGATACGCTCGATCGCAAAATTCACATTTATAAGGTTTCTCACCAGTGTGACGTCTGAAATGTATATTTAAATTACCCTCGCTATCAAATTTTAAACCGCATAGAGTGCATAGAAAACGTTTCTTGGGCTGTTTAACTTTTTCTTTAGGTGGCGTATCCGGGTTATGATGACTATTTACATGCTCAATCAGTTTATATTTATTGGTATAAGAACGTGGACATTGTTGACATGCATATTGTTTATCGCCTATTGGTCTTTTACGTTGCAATTCTTCTATATTTTCCGATTTGTGCATACGCCTCATATGAGCGTACATATTGTGACGTCTACTAAATTTCGCCTCACAATGTGGACATTTTATTTTCAATTCATCTGGCACATGATTTAAACGTAAATGTTGTTTTAGCAGCCTTGAATTATCAAATATTTTATCACATTCATTACATTTCACCAGTAGCCATTCATCGCCATCTTCCATGGATTTATCCTTAGAATCATCACTTTTGGCAGATTTTTTAGATTTCTTTGTGGGAGATGATTTCTTTTTAGACGATGATTTCTTTGAGGAATTCGTAGAGTTATTTTGCCAATCATCGTCTTGATTATTATCATGATCTGAAGCTGAGTCTGAGAAAGCCTCATTATTGCTGTGATTATCGGATGAATCTATTCTTGAAGTTTGATGAAAAGTATTTGTTGGAATATTGTCTTCTGAATCAGACATTTTTGTAGTTAGTGCAATTTCCGGATATGTTACATCTAAAGAGTCTTTTAATTCATCGCTGTAAAATTAATTTATTGAAAAATTATTGTTAAAAAGGAATACAAATTTTCATTCTTTTTTTTATTAATTTCACTTCTTTATATGTTTTTAGGTTTTTTATATCAGAGTATTTTCAAATTTTCTGGATTTTCAAAAATTTTAAAATTGTCTTGTTTTAAAGGAAATTTTCTTTTTTTTAGAAAACTTTAAAAATTTTCGAATCTTTTTTTTTAAATTTTCTTGTACGTATTATTTGCACATATTTCAAAAATTCTTGTTTACAGAAAATATTTCGAATTTTTTCTTTTATAAACTTTCGGTTTTTTATAAAAATTTTCTTTTATTAGAAAATTTATAAAAATTTTGTTATTTTTATTAAAAACATAATCATATTTAAAAATCTACTTACCGTTCTTCATTTTTTGCATAATTTTCTGCTAACATATCTTCTTCCTCACCATCTTCTTGTTTTAAACGTAAATCGTTTTTTAACAATTCCTCTGTGTCAGCCATAGCATCACTATTACCACTATTATTACCAGCAGCATCATCCTGTTCCATTTTTATTTCCGCACAAGCATTTATATCTATCTGTACTTCCTGTAAGCAATCCAAAGGTTTATCTTCCTCAGGCTCTTGGCCCTCCAGCATAGAATAAAGTTTTTCATTAACTTCCTGAGCTTGTTGTACAAATGCATGAGCTGCTTTTAATTTGCGGGAACAGCAACCGCATATAGCTTGAGGCAATTTGGCCGAACATTTATCATGCAGAACCTGTGTTCAAAGTGCAAATAAAAGGTTTATTAACTAATGATTTTCAAAGTTTTTTTTTTCTTATTTCTATAACTTACATTTATGTTGGCCACCTCATTAAGGAGTTCCGCATACGATTTCTGTTGATTTTGCTCATCGGTGGTAATTTTTGTAAGAGACTGCAGTCCTTTAGTGGATTCATTAAAACATGTACGACATTTATGGTTTATTTTAATCATTGTTTATATATTTTCTTCATATTATTATTAAATACAACAAAAATTATTTGTTTTTCTTTTTTTTTTGCAATCACAAAACTGACAGCTTTATAATGATGCCATATTTATTTTACATACAGTTTAATGAGAACGGCGTTGGAAAACATATTTCAACGGCTCGGCAAATGACCGCAAACTGTTAAGCTGCTGTTAATTTGTTTTTAAAATTTAAACCAAATGTTAATTGTTAAGTACAGAAAATATAGATATTTTAAAGGTACTACAAAAATGTTATTATAAATTAAAGAAACCAGCTTTTCTCAATGATATTAATATCCAGAATCAGATTCTTGTATATTTTAATGTTTCTATTATAAATATAAAATTTAATAAAGTCTCGAAATACTTTAATCAACCTTTTTTTGTTCCATTTGATATTTGAAAGCTCTCACCAACTGAGTTCCTTGCGTAAGAGCCACAAATAAGTTGACTGTTAATAAAATATAATTTTTTGGCACTATCACCATTGAATAACGTGACCAAATTAGACCCGTGATAGCCAATGTTGAAGCTTGATTAATGGATAAACGATCGGCGGGACGTTTAAGATCACCAATACCAGCTATAACTAGACCCTTTAAGTAAGACAAAAAAGAAAAGAAAATTTATTTATTTCCTAAAATAAGATTAATCTTTGGTGAAGATTTTATTTTTAACAATGAAAAAGTACCCATTTAAATACAGGTGCCCAAAAGAAAACTGTTTTAGGTCCAGCAGGGCTTTGCCATAAGGGACGCAGACTTGACGGTACAATTTTATCAATAGAACCAATAACTGAATTATAAACAGCCGACAATAAACGAACCATTGTGTAGTTTAATCTGTAACAAAAATGATTTCGGTACAGGTTGGTTATTAAAGACGTTTGAAAATTATGTTTTTCGTATAAAAATGGAATTTCGAATGGGACTTTTAACAAAATTCTTTAAATAATTTTATGTTTTTTTTTTCAAATTTGAGTGATTGTAAATATATGTTTATTATTAAACATTAAACAAATTTTTAAATTTGAAGTGGTATCAACTTTAACCGATGATAGATAATTAAAATATTCGAAATGCTCTGTTACCATCTTACACGCTTTATGTTATTCAATTTCAATTTTCAAATTATTTCGTTAGAACCAAATATCAATGTTGTGCAAATGACTTGCCTTATAAGAAATTGTTGACATAGTTCTGGTGACTTCATAGAAATTAAACTTATTCCACACTTTTACGATTCCGATTGCTTAAGGTTAGATGAGAGAACTTTTACGAAAGAGAAAATTAAGGAGCAAGAAAGAGATAAAGATTATAGACAAATACGAGAGATAGAAATATTAGAAAAGAACCGTCGTTTTAGAAATAACTGATCACAATATATTTATATCAGCATTCTATTAACCAATTCAGTTCAAACCTAATTATCCAAATCTTTTATGATCCTACAGCCCAACTATTACAATCTACGTTCCATAAGTCTAAGACATTGAATATGATCGATTGATCGACGTTTTCACACAATCTGCAAATAATGGAAATCAATCATTTAATGTTATCCTGTTTTAAGAGAACATTAGTAACCGATGTGCTTTGTGAAAGCAAAAAAGTCAATTGGATCTGTACTGCAAAGAATAATCCCAGATATCAGTTTACAAAAGTTTCTAAAAACTATATAAGCTTTTGTGGATTAATTCCCAAACTCTTTTCATTTATACTTATCTTGAGCATATCCTGGAGATTTTTCTTCTTTGCTATCTATTTTATATTCCCCGAAAAGGCAATCGGCACATTCTGGTTGAATAAGAACATTTGTAACGTTTAATGCTTTAATTGTAGTCATCAATTATTTTTACCACAAATGATCTCTGCTCCGAAATGACCTGATTTTTTTCGCTCAAACATTGTCACAATTTTTCTACTCACAGTAAAGTTCTTCTGGGAAAAGGAGCATTTCATACAGATAGAAAACTTGATTGCCATTCGCTTGAGAATGAACAGGAAGAGTCCACTACTGCAGAGTTTAATCATTGCCGATCTATGATCAGCATTACCCGGTTAAGACAGGAGAATAATAACATTTGTAACGTTTAATGCTTTAAATGTAGTCATCAATTATTCTTACCCCAAATGATCTCTGCTCCGAAATGACCTGATTTTTTTTCGCGCAAATATTGTCACAATTTTTCAACTCACAGTAAAGATCTTCTGGGAAATGGGGCATTTCATACAGATGGAAAACTTCTGATTGCCAATCGCTTGAGAATGAACAGGAAGAGTCACAACTGAAGAGTTTAATCATTGCCGATCTATGATCAGCATTACCAGGTTAAGACTGGAGTCGCTTTCATGTATTCCGACTGGTTTTATGAACGTCTCAGGAAAATAGTCATAGCATGCTGAAACCGTCTGCAAACATAGTGAGTCAATAGTGAAGACATGCATAACCGATGGCATAGTAACTAACCATGAAGCGGGTGTCGGATTTTGAGCAAACGGCTCACTATATAAACGATTTATAACAATCCTGCCTGCAAAATTGGATGCTGTAGTCTAATCCACAACTCATCTTAAACAATTAACGATTAATGAAACCGAAACAAATATAAACCAGATTCTATGATGACTACAACGCTTTGAAAAGATCAGAAAGTCAAAGATTTGCTGAGGTCCTATACTACTTATAAGAACGAAGGGAACCATAGATATTTTAGCGATATCTGAGATTGTAACGATTATCAACGGTGCAATCAGAAGTGTGGACAGCATTAATAGAACTTAAATTGTTAAATTGAAATCTTTACTCAAAATTTTTGGAAATATAATGATATAGACTTCACTATATTCCTTATTAATATAAGAACAAAAACTCACCCAATTATAGATAGATCGATATTTTTAATAATTTCTTTAGATTAGATTCGTTTATTTTTTATGATTTTGTTTTTTGTTTTTATTGTTATAATTAAATTTATATTTACGATTTAAAAGATGTTTGTTGTTTTTTAAAAACGTTTAAATATTTTTGAAATATGTTGGCGTTTTTAAATACTTGATTTTTTTAAATTTCTTTTACTTTTTTTAAGTTTTAATGAGCGTTGAAAACTTGATCTTGATGTTTTAAGTTTTTATGAAAATTCAATTAACTTGTTAAAATCATTTAGTTTAGAAATTAAACTAATGTGTAAATAAAAAAAAAGTAAGTGAAAACTCGAATTCAAAAAAAAAAAAAAATAATTTTAAATAATATAGGAAAAAAAATATAATAAAAATTTTTAATAAATAACAATAAATAATTGTAGAATTGAGGAAGTTTTGAAGTCTTTATCAAAAAATAAATTATATAAATAAAAACAAACTTTGTTTAGTTTATAAATTTTTCTTTAAAGGTATTATTTTTTCTACAATATATATTTGTTTTCCAAAAAAAATTAAAAATAATAAAAAAAATTCTTTAAAGTAATAAATTTTTTTAGTTTACTTTTTTGTTTTTGTATAAAATAAAATAGTATATATAGAAAAAAATAGCTAGTTGA
Organism: Chrysomya rufifacies; assembly: GCA_014858695.1. Classification (NCBI taxonomy): domain Eukaryota; kingdom Metazoa; phylum Arthropoda; class Insecta; order Diptera; family Calliphoridae; genus Chrysomya; species Chrysomya rufifacies. The sequence continues at coordinate 21,075 of JACGTJ010002053.1, read as the reverse complement.
AACTTTTTTTTATTTTGTATTAGAAGGAAAAATAATTATAAAATAATAAACTTCAAAAGAAAGGAAGTCAAGGGGATAGATTTTTCGTTTTCACTTTTTCCAAAAAAAAAAAGTTTAGTTTAGTTTAAAACTCAAAAATTCAATTAAACTGTTTTGGTTTTTTATATATAGAATTATATATAGATTATTTTTTTTATATAAAGTATTAAATTACAATAATTAAATTATCATGGACTCATTATGATGTTGGTTTTTTTTTAAATTTTTTTGTTTATATTCGTTATGTTCTTTTTGTTTTTGATAATTCCTTTTTTTTTCTCTCTTTTTTGTTGCTGTGTTGATTTTATGTTACTAAATTAAATATATTTATATAAAAAAAGAAAAGATTTTGGTTGTTTGCAAATTAACAAGACAACATTCAAATCATCATGGTCACATTGAAAAATAAGGGAAGAAATTTTGTTAAAAATTAAATGTGTTCGGTAATATACTATCGGCATTTGGATCAAATTGATATTGAGTGCCATCTGAAGCTGGAACCATTGATGCTTGTTCAGGCTGAAAAAGAGAAAATAAAAAAATAAATATTTAAATAACAGAAATGATTAATGATTTTGAGGAAAATTTTATAATATTTTTATATATATTTTTTTTTTTCTGAGAAATTATCTTTTTTTGTTGAAAGATGAGAACAACTAACTTACCTCGTCAGAAAAGTGTTGTTCGATTATTTCGTAGGCCAATTTATAAATTTCAACATTTTCATGATTTTGTAATCTTTCAATCTTTTCGAGACCATCGCATTCTTCAATTAAATTGGCTACATCTTGAACATGACTTTCGGCCATTTTGAGCATATTATTAAGACCATCTAAGACCACCTGTTAAAGCGAAAAATGTAAATAGAAATCAATATTTAACAAATTGAGAGAAAAAAAGTTTGAATATAACTTACATTTATAACTTGAGTGTCCTGACACGACAACAAATCACAGAACGGAGGTATGACACCTTCTTTAATTAGTGTAAACACTTGATCACGATTACCACTAATAGTCAAATTGCTAATAGCCCAAGCGGCTTCTTTTTGTGTTTGGAATTCGCCGTTACGTAAATTCTCAATAATCTTGGGCAATAGACCACAATTAATGACAGCCTGTACTTGTGATTGATTGCCAGCGGTGATGTTGGACAAAAACCATACAGCCTCCTTACGTATCTTTTCCTTTTGATGTGACAACAATGCTGGGAAGAATGCTAAAGCATCATAGTTGAGTACTACTTGTGTTTGTTCATCTGAACCGGTAACAATATTGCCAACAGCACGTAAAGCAGCTGTCTGTACTTTAACTTCAGCATGACCCAAAAGTGGAATCAATTTTGGTACAACACCACTTTCAATAACCATTTGAATTTGTTCATTACCACCATCAGTTAAATAGCTAATTGCCCATACGGTATCAACCAAAATATTGGTGTCGGTGTGATGAATTAAAATATTGAGAGCAGGCAAAATTTCATGAATAGTAGCAGCTGGTGGTGGAGGATCTTTGTTGCGGCACAAATTCACAATAACCCAAGTAACGTTACGCAAAAATGATATGGGTATGTCGGGTTTAATGAATGACAACAATGGTTGTACTACACCATGTTTAATAACGAAATCACGTAACTGTGGACCATCACCAATAATATTACCCAAAGCCCAGACAGCTTGTTCGCATACATTTGGAGCAGGTGATGATAGCAATTGTAAGAATAGGGGTACAGCACCAGCAGCTACAACTTGATTTGTTTGTTCTGATGTACCCGAAGCAATATTGGTTAAAGCCCAAGCAGCTTCAAACTGTAACATTGTCTGATTGTGTTGTTTAAGACATTCAACCAAAATGGGTAAAATATCACTTCGGATCAAATCATTGATTGGTGGATTCTTATCAGACGATAATAATTTACGAGCAGCTTGTACAGCGGCTAATTGTTGTTCGGGTTTTGATGAATCGGCAGCAGCTTCAGCCAATTTCTTTAAATTTATTTGATTTGGCAATTGATCATCTTCGTCTGTGTTTGAGTCCATATTGGGTACATTGCGGCGCTTAAGGATGGTCTCTTCACGTTTGTTTTTACGTAATTCAACTGTGACTTCATTACGTCTACGACGCATTTCCTGAAAAAAATAAATAAATACAAAAAGATAAAATTATAAACAATAAACTTAGCAATAGGATTTTAAAATACATATTGAATGAGATGTTAATTTAAATTTTTAGGGGAGGAATAAGTGACTCTTAAATCTGTTTATTCTTATCTTGATACAAAATGTTAATGGGTCTTTTTTACTTTGATACAATTGTAAATTAAATACCGTTAAAAAGAAAAAAACTTAATTACTTTTAAGCATTTTATATATATTTTTTAATACAGAGTTGTATTTTTAAGCACTTGCAGAAAATTGTAAACAAAAGAAAATTAATAATTATGCTCTTCTTCTCATACATATATAAATGTAATTACTTTGTATAGTGGTATTAGTGAGATTTTACGAAATCAACAGTGGAAATGGATAAAAAAGCAAATACAAAACTTTTCATTTGTGCTGCCGGATTGTTTTCATTAATACTATTTTTGCGAAGATCTTTAAAATATCATCAATTTTGAAATAGAAATATTTTTAAAAATTTTAATGATGAAAACATAAATTTTGAACATTTTCGATGATCTTGAATACTCTTAAAACTTTAAATGTAAATGAGAGTCCTTCAAAAATATGCTGTTAATTAAAAAAACATTTTAGGAAATTTAACAATTTTAACTAAAACGTCTAATAACAAAAAAAAAGTTATTATTAATATTTCCTAAATGATAATTTAAAGTGCGTATTTTGAATGATTGAATTATGTCATTAAGAAGTGTATCTAAATTTTAGATTACTATGTACATTTATACTATTTAGTGTACTTCTAAAAAAAAGTTGAAATAAATTTCATAAACTTCACTTATATTCTTCTATATTATGAACAACACGATTTCTCACTTTAAACAATCGCTTAAATCAAAAATTTAAGATTAATTATGGATAATAATTTACTTTTGTTATTGTAAATTTTTTTATTATCAACATTTTCTCATATTTGGCTGTCCGAGAAGTCAAGGTAGTACCCAGAGTACAATAAACATAAAAAATATATAAAAAGTAAAATTGTGCCATGTTGGCTTATCTATATAATTTGTTTAATTTTATTTATTTCAGAACACTAAGAGCGATCAGAAATAAATTATACATTATTTAAACCATAACTAAGAATATAAGTACAGTAGAATTATTTAATCGATAAAACCAATCAAAGTGTATTTAAGAATTTTATTTTTGTTTTGTTTACAAATATAATTTGTTGTTGTTTTCTTTAGAGTATTTTGAAAATTTTTTGACATTACGCTATATGTAATATCCGGGAAGTAGAACCATATATGTTTCCTTAAATTTTGTTACAATAACAATGTAAGGCAATTTCGAGAATTAAGATTCACAAAATCAGCTTTGTATTAATCAAAGCATCAAAAGTTTTGTATTTATAATTCAGTATAAAAAATGTATAAATATAGGCGGGTGTCCTATACACGGGAATTAAAAAAAGTAGGGAAATGATACTTAAGTTTGTTTCTCGACTTAAAAAAACAATCAAATCTCTAACATTCGTCATAAATTTTATGCAAAAGAAATAATACTTAAGTTTGTTTCTCGACTTAAAACACAATTTTAGTATCGAAAGGCTCAACATCTGGCAACGCTAAAGTTCACCGTAATTGAACCACGAGGAATAAAACGACAATGAAAATCAATTGAGGGGAATGTAAAAAAAGAAATATTTATGAAATTAAAGCGCATATTATTAAATGCAAAAAATATAAAATATATATAAACTAACAAATAACCATTTACTTTTATATTTCATTTTAAATTATATATAATCAATAATACACAAAAAATGGAAAATGAAATGGAGGTTAAGCAATTTTTTCATTTTTCTTCTACTTTTGCCAATTCTCTTTTACTTGGTTGGTTCATCATCCAACCAACAAACACACACCACCATTACAACAAAAACATGTGCCTCTTTTTTTCGTATTTTCAAGGAAAATTAATTAAAAAAAAATATATAAATTTTATGAATCTTTCACAGGGTGTGGTTATTTTCTACTAGGTTTTTTTCATATGATAATCAATTATTTATAAATATTAAGAAAACTTACATCTTGATCCTTGCCTTTGTTTTTGAAATTTTGCAAACGATTCACATTTGGTTCGAGGGACGTCATTTTCTTTTTTTTTCACTTGCTGTTCTTTCTAATTTGCAATTAAACTTGTGTTATGTAGCTTACAAAATTTATAACCTCTACAATGAATAGCAAATTATTTTTTTAATAAAAATATATATTTTTTTTTTTTTGGTAAATTTTTTGCTTTTTGTTAAATTTTCTATTCTTGTATATTAAAAAAATCACTGATGATTAAATTGAATCCGTAGAAAAAACGAAATAGCAGCAACCGCGACGAACAATAACGACGAATGAACAACACGAACATAAGTATAAAAAGAATACGAAAAAAATTACCAAAAAAAATTCAAGTGTATCAGTAACACACACACATTTATATATAATATATACATGTACACCAACAACACAATAGTGAGCAGCAGACGTCGGCGGCGTTGGCGTCAACAGCGGCAGCAAATAACCGATAATCAAGACAAAAAAAAGAAATAGACAAAAAAGAAAAATAGTAATGGCGTTATTTTAATTTATTGTTTTTCTTAATTGTATTTTATTATTTATTTATTATATTGAATCAAAATTGTCTGCTAAACTTACATTTTTATTTTCGTTTCCTTTTTTCTACACTACACTTCTGACAATTTTTTCTGGAATATTTCGTTTGTTCTTCTTGGAGAGAAAGAGAAGAAATATAAACGATTTCTTTACAAATGTCAAACTTTAGTGTGGAGTATGTTCAGTTCTTGTATCATGTCTACCGCAGTGCTGCAAAACAAATTTTGCACAATTGGAATTTTAACATTATTTCTTATGTTAAACACCGAATTTTGAACCCTTGGACTTTATTAGCCGTAAATTTTATATTAAATTTCGAATAAATGTTCTTCAGTCGTTGATATCAAATTTGACATCAATTTCGATATGATATTTGACATCAAGTCTTCATTCCGTTGCATTAGAGTGTTATAGCGGTATTGAGCAACTAAATATTTGTTTATAAAAACCGTTAAATAGTATATTTTATAATAATGGAAAGGGCATGTGTGTAGTCGTCGTAAAAGCATATCTTGTAAGGGCCGTCTACATGAAAATGAGTTAAAATAAATATAATTATATTCTACTTTCGATTTTTTCCAGTTTGTCGACATTTTCATAATTTATGTTATTTTTCTAATTATGCAATTGCACTGCTTTTTAGAAAACAAAATTTCTTTCACTTTTTGGACACAAATTATTATTTTTCTCCAAAAAGTTCTGTCGGATATTTTTTACAGTGTTATAAATATTGTAAATATTAAATTTATAATTACTTTATAAAAATTAAAGGTTTTACACGACGTCCATACGAACCCATTTCACTATAAAAATTTGGGAAAAAAATTGGAAATGTTTTCTTAAACTGTTTTTTCTACTGAAATATTGATTTTAAGAAATACATAGTATTTAACAAACTTGGGCATGTTATTTCGAAATTTTTAAGTCTTTATTAAATAGTAGATTCACATGTAAACATTTTAAATATATATATTTTTTATTTTTGATTTTAGATGTTATTTAAAACCACGTTGGTATATATGATACCAACTCAAAACATAATATCTACTTGTAAATTTAATTTTTTTTTTAAATTCACAAACTGCAAAATAATAAAACTATTTCAAAAATAATAACTATTTAGTACCATTTTGTCCAAAATATACCTCTTTTGTTTATGCAAGAATTAGGTTTTTGATTTTGAAATCAGATATCAGAGTTATTGTTAATATTGTCAGTTTTTAAATTAGACAAATTGTATGCACCTCATAATTTAAAAATTTTCTTTCCTACAAAATCTTCAACCCTTTGTATGTAATCTTTGTATTGATATTTTATGAATATTGCTTTTTTTCAGTTTTTATAAAAGTTGTTTTTAGTTATCTATACAAAAGTTGATCCTATAGTGCAACTAAATACCGATGGTCACCTAAAAAAGTAATGTCCATCAGAAAATAATTTGCAGGGTTGTATTGTAACGAGTTACAATTGAATGTAAAATAACGAGAAAAACACAACTCTGTTTTAGATCTCATTTCTTCCAATCGCTATGTAAAATTACATACGTAAAAAAGAGATAACTATCTATAGTATACACTTATTGACATGCTTCATATGGCCTTTGAGATGTGTGAAAATGAAAAAATAGACAGCATTTTTTTAGCCAAATACATGCAAGCGCAACGAACGACATTTCGTTTTCTGTGTAATTGTATTCGTGCTATGAGCCATAAAAAAATTTTGCGGAAGGTTTTTTTCTGTGTGTTTTAAATTTCAGCTAATAAAAAAAGAAATTATACGCAAATTAAAATTTTTTAATAACAGAAAGAGCCCCTTAGAAAATAAGACACTTTCCTTAAAGGGAAAATATTTTCTATGGATAAGATAAAAGCAAAAGAAAACGCTTTAGTGGGAATTTTGCTAAAAAAGAAGTGATTTTTTTCTCTTCTCCCATCATCAACAGCAGCAGCAGTCTTTCAATAAGTTCGGGTGAAATTTCATTGAACTGCTTTGAATAAAAATTAAAAAAAAAAACAAAGGCAAGTTACAGTTCTTTTTCGTCGAAAAAGAAAAATATACACAACCACAACTAACTACAACAAAAAAATAAAACCAACGAATAAAGACATCGTGAAGAAGAAGCAGCATTAAAAAATATCGAACAGCAAGCAAACAACAAAAAGTTAAGAAACAATTATTTTTGGTTGAATCAAATTCAACCAAATTATTTAAAGAATTAATAATTTGTTAATTAAAAGAAAAATAAACTTTAAAAGTTATTTAAAAAGTTGGTGGCCACGAAAAATACACAATAAGAAAAAAAGTTATAAAGAAAAAGTTGAGGTTGTGTTTGTGTGTGTCAGTCAGTCAGTGTTTGTGTCGAAAAAGAGAAGAGGAAGCATCGTACGTGTGTGTGTTTGTGTGTTGCAATCAATTGGACAAGCAACACCAACCAACAACTATAAAATAATAAAGTAAAAGAAAAAAAAACACATTAAAAAAAGTTGAAAAAGTAACTAAAATCAAAGACCAATCGAACATATCCGATTGACCAGATAATCTAACACAACTTTTAGAAAAACGATAGTAAAATACCTCCAAATTAATTGGGATACTAAATAGCTATTGTTTGGATATATTTTGTGGGTAGAGACAAGCAGTGGTCAAAGAAATTGCAGAAAAACGTGCAAAATTTATGTTGAATTTCATAAATTGGATTTTATTGGAATCCCTTCGTTGTATTAGTTAACAGACGCCGTTTTTGTGCCATTTTTTCGCACCTTCGTGATAACCAGTCAGCCAGCCCTCCTGCGCCTGCTCCTAACAAAATTCCTATAATATCTCAATAAAGAAAATAAATTAAATAGAACAAATAAACAAACTGTGAAACCATTAAACAAATAGAAAATAAAGTGAGTGCCAATAAAATTAATAAAAAAGTTTATGCAAAATTATTTTAAAATTATAACATCTTTTTTATTATTCTTTGAAATATTAAAATTTCAAGGTTGCACTTCACAACTCTGGCAACGAATTGCGAAACAAACACATCCATTTTGGTGACAAACTATAATATTATTGTTTCATTATTGTTGTCGTTGTGATTGACGCTTTTTTGATTTGCCTGCCTGCTAAGAATTGTGCTAATCATTGGGCTATTAGCAAATATTGGGGGGCAGCAATTGGTTTGGGAGATTAAACGTTTATAACGTTCCATCTTTTTGCCGCTTTGGAATGTTAGATGCGGTGAACGGATTTTATGGTCGTAGCAGTAGAAGCAGTAAAAGCTCAAGTATTACAAGTCGTTTGAAAATAACTAAAGCAACAATACATTCGGAACAAGAGTTCACAACAGATTATTTGGGTGAGTATTGTATTGTTAATGTTATAGTATATGATCAATTTCGAATTGTTAATAACTTATATATTGTATAATGTAAAGAAGTTTGGAAATTATATTTTAAAGATTGAACTTGGATTCATTTTAATGTTGTTGCAATTCATTGCAGTTTCAGATTTAAATAGATGTTTAATATTTAGTATCAAACAATCGGTTTTTATCCGATTGCTCTTCTTCCAAATTTGAATTTTATAAAGCTATTTTAATTCAGAGAAAAGCTTTATATAATAATTATTGCAGAATTTTTATTTCCGATATAATATTTAATAACTCTTAAAGCAAACAAGTAAATGCAACATTTACTTTCCGTACTGTCGTCCAGAAATTGAGACTTAACTGCCTAACTCACCCAAACGAAGTAAAAACAATGAAATCCCATTTTCTGAATAAAAATGTAAATGCTTGATTTTAGCATGATTATTAAAGACAACATTTAGATATACTGGAATAAAGTAATGTTTACACTACTTTTTTCAATTTACATCTAAATTTACATTAAAACATTTAAAAACACCAGCAAATCCCAAACAAAACAAGGTGAATTTATTGGTAGATCGTTTGTTTAGCTTTGTCTCCCATAGTAAAAGTTGCGAAATTCAATATTTTACATAAATCATGGATGTTATTTTGTTTAAGAACTTTAAAGTCAATTGAAATTAGATACAAATATGACATTTTAAATAGCAATTAGGATGTATATCATCAAATCAAAAATTGTTGAATATGAACAGCATTCTCCCAATGAAACGTTAATGTGAAATTTGTAAAATTTTCACCCGAATTTTATGTACTTTAAATCTTCTTTTTTCTACACATTTTTTGCTAGGATAATAGGTAACAAATACACCAAAATCAAGTTTCTGAAAAACACTATCAGAAAATAAGAAAGTTTTAAAACATGTTAAAAAGTAACATGAATCTAAAAAAAGCTCAAAAATCACTAAATCTTAAATCAAATAACGATTTGTCAGATTATCTGTAAGTTTATTCTTAAATCTCTAAGTTGCTTAGTATTTTTAATTAAAAATTATTTTAAATTTAAAGAAAAACATACCATTTTATTATTATTTTTTTTTAATCTTCACTAATTTTACTTTTAACACATTTACTCAAAAATTTAGCCATCAAATAACGAAAAAAAAAACAACTCAAGGATATTTAAAATCAATCCTAATTATAGTGTTATAAAACCTATAACACAAACACACAATATTCATTTCCTGGCAGCCAGATTCTTTAATAATTATTATTTACATAAACAAAAACAATAATACTGACAAATTCTGAACTGTGCATACACATTTAAAATCCTAAATACACACACATTTATACATACATGTTGAAAACGATTTTAGAAAACAATTTACTAAAAAAAGGAAAAAATCCTAATAACAATAATTACAATTAGTATAACTGAAATGAAAGAAAATCACTTGTTTACCAAAATAAACATAATTATTTTCTATAAGAAATGTAGACAATTTTCATCATTTTACATACACATGTTTGTAAATGGTTTTTTTTTTTATTAATTTTAATATGATTTTTTAGCTTTTTTGTTGTATATACTGTAAGTATTATAAAATCTAAAGATTTTAACAAATAATATTTCCTTTGCTGAACTAGTACAAATCATTCAGAATTTTTTTTGATATCCTGTGTAATCTGAGTTTGACAATTACTGAAAGGATAATTCAAAAATGTTGTTGGTAATAACTTGTTTTAAATGAATTTGAAAAGAACTAATAAATAGAATACATTTAAATGTAAAAAATCCACAAACACAGGGTTAAACATTTAAAATAATATGTTTTCAACCATTGATATTAAAGAAATTTCATAAACTTATTGCAGACGTTGAATAAATTTAGAATTTAAGTTTGAATTTAAATATAATTTGTTTATTCTTAAATCTAAACAAAAATTCAAAAACTTGGAATCTTAATGTTTTACAAATTTGTTTTAAATTCTTTTTCAAACTTAACGAAGAAAGAATTACATTTTAGAAAAATGAAAATAAATAATAAGCTAAAATTTCCAATAAATTGGATACCCTAGTAAGTATTTTTGTATATTTGTGTAAAGATAAAATTCCTATGAAAGTTTTGTAGTTAGTAGCAAAGTTGCCAGAAGAAAAAAAATTTTAACAGAGCACCGATTTTAGAATATAAATACACAGTTTTTTCAGGTTGAAAATATAACAGGAAATATATAAAATATATTTTACTATTTTATTTGTGATCCATTTATATTTAGATGATTTTAGTTTTAAAAATGGAACTGCAAAAAACAGTAGCAGTAGTTTTCAAACCAAACATATAAATGGCAAGTAGTTTACAATTTTTTTTTTCAATTGATTATGTCCGACTTCATAATCAATTGAAAAAAAAATGGGTTTTTAAAATTATCCGACAGATTTTTCGGTTTTTTAATTACAGGTTTTCTGTTGTTTTCCCGCATTTAAAAACATGTACTAATTGCTGGCATCACAGCCCTCGGCTTATTCCTACAAAAGCCGTAGGAATAATCAATTGATAATGTTGGAAACTGGTTGGCGATAAACTTTTATATATTGGGTTTGAAAACAAGCAAACTATTTCGCTACTGTGATTTGCAATTCCATTTTTAAAACTAACATTTGAACATTTTAACTCGTTCATGGTGGGCATCAAAGTCCCGTCGAATATAATGTTAATTTTTTTAAAAATCATTTCCTTGTTTTTTTTTTTTAATGTATTGGAATCTTAGAAAAATCGAATTCGAATTCGCAAATGTGCCACACTTACATTTGCCATTTCTCCTTAAATCGTGATTGGCATATTCTTATTTCTCTGTTCAAATTACAGTGGGTTTTAAAGAAGTGTCTTCAGGGGACGATTTCCAAAAGTTGCCAGACCTTTTGAATGTATTTCTGCAAATATCAAAAAAAATTAGTTTGTTCTTTTTATAATGTTTGATTAGCTTTTAGAACAGGATTTTGTAAATATAAATTTTCAGGTATTTCCCGGGAATCCCGCTATAAAAATTCTTATCTGAAATTGAGGGAGCTTACAATATAAAAATTCTTATCTGAAATTGAGGGAGCTTAC